>QFAX02000455.1:0-95408 GCA_003412495.2 Echium plantagineum
CATCACCGAAATCGAATGTTTTGTATCCTCATTTATTTGATCGCTTTTTCTAAAAATTTCAGTTCAATTTTGTGGAGCGAACTTGCACTCATCATTGAACCATATCCGTTAAATGCGATTATATGACCCGACGACCTACTTAAACGCATCTAACATGTAACGACAACAACGATGCTCAATAATTGATGTAGCATGCACACACAAACGACACGCCAAAGATTCCGAACAGCTTCTATTACAGACAACACTGATGTTCTTCACCACATGCCTAGGGCGGAGGGGGAGGTTGAAGGCATTAGATGCCTCCATGATGGAAGTTAGGACCACATACTTGGCATCTTCAAAAAATTTGGCCGAAATTATGAGGGTGTTAATGCAATATATTGGTAGTTATATTTATTAAATGATTAGTTGTAATATTTATTACTCAATGTGCACTAAAGTTGGTTGTCCATTTTCTTTAGCTAACATAATGTTTTGATGATTTGATCAATAAAACAGAGTTGCATTTGCTACCTCATAATTGAATAACTACTACATATACAACAATAAAAACAATAAAGAAATTTTCAAGCATCCTGAAATGTGACTACTTATACCTCCTCGGCACTAAGTATTAATAAGTTCGAAAAGCGTAACTAAAGCATTGGTCACAACTCACAACTCCCACCGCGTAAGGAGATTTTGAGGAAAAGACCGCGATTTAGAGATCATCTTCGTATCAAACTGATGGGAAGTATTTGTTCAGACGGAATGGTAGGGAATAGAACTCCTCGCTTCTAGTGTCCGTCTTGTATGACCTGAACTTATCCCACCAATGCTTACCTCTATCTTTCCTTATTGTATTATCCTTCTTGTGTAATGTATTGTCTAGGAAATACGCCAAAATGCCAGCAACAAATGCTTCGGATGAGAAAGGAACATTTATTATGTCATTGAACTGCAGGAGGAGAAACACGTTGTTAGTAGCTGTCGAAACGAATATATGAAAATGACAGATAAGTGTGCATACCCATCTCCCTCCCGTGTGGACAGGGCCATATCCGTTAATAGCAGTATACTCATTGAAGTACTGTGGTATAGACAACCCTAAGAAGATTGAAAACGCCAATATAAACTTGGTCCTGAAACTGTTAAGGTTGCAGAATTGAAGAAGACTTAAACCTCCAGCACCTGTAGTAGTAAAGATCAGCAACTCAGTGCAACTAAAACTTATAGAAATGTCCTTACAACATCGAACATCATATATACTCGGAGTACTATATATTTACTTACCGACATAAGCAAAAAAGAGGCAATATAGAGCAGCTACAATTGGAGTGGGGATTGAAGCAAAGACTGCTCCAAATTTTCCTGTAGGTACATCATTAAAACATAAGATGTTTGAACTCAACCAACGACCTAAACCTTCAACGGGAGAGATACTATATACTTTGTATTGACTTACCTAGAATGGAAAAGAAAATCATGAACCCAGCAGATATCTGTACAACTCTTCGACTACCGACACGGGTAAGAGCTAAGAGTCCGGCATTTTCACTACAGTAAACCATACAAAAATATAACTATTTTTTTTAATCATTGTTTTCGTATATGTATTCAAAGAACGATGTTTAGAAGTTTCTTACACCGATACAGAAGTTCCATTCCCAGTACCGAACAAGCCAGACAGTAATATGCCAATCCCCTAGGAGAACATACAAAACTTTAAGTGTGAATGTAAGTGAAACTGAAATGAAAAACCAAAAGAACAGGTGATGTGCTAAAGATACAATACAATTTACAGTAGTTTCAGACTGCTTTTAGCCAAAAGCAGTCCAGAGAAACTATCAAAAGGGGTTGCAGCAGATTTCAGTCTTTTCCTTACTACCATCAATGGTATCATATTTTAGTATTTCATAGTTATACCTGCCAACCAACACCGCGGCTCAGAATTGAAGGCGGCATTGGAGTTGCACTTGCATATCTTGAGACAGCAATAAAGGCACCAGTTGACTGCATTTGTACAAAATTCACATATTTAGAAGGGCAAGAGGAATAATAGAGAGAGAACACTGAACACCATTAAAGTAACAACCCTATGCATCCAGAAAAAGAATGTAAGAAAAACTTGAGAGCTTATAGCTCAGCAGTTGCAAAGGAAGCTTACTTCACAGAGTATACAACTTAATTCTACATTGATCAGTGCATAAACAATAATAAACAGTGAAAATAAGACGTATCCTACCTCTACAAGTGTAACAAATGTAGCCATCATCATTGCAAATGCTTCACCGGCATCAAATGAAGGAGCTCCCCACTGAAAAGGATATGGAACTCTAATCCTGTAGATGGAAAGCCATAAACAAGAAATTAATCTCTTTGTACTTATAGTTTTCAGCAAAAATTGATGCACAGCTCTTACGTAAGAGGACCAAGTGTGCCCATGTGTGAAACTTCAAATACAATCTGAATGGAGTACTATCAAATAATAACTCGCTGTACCATGGAGCACCGCTTATCAGTCCAGCACGATCTGTTCGACAGCTTGTTTGTGTTTTTTGTGGCTTTCCATTGTAGGCCCCACCAACAGTTAGGAGGTAAGCATAAAGCCATACAATCGCCACAGAGAATAGTACAGCAAAGCGGTCAAATATATTTTTCCCCGGTTTTATAAAATGAACTAGATACTGCAAAGGAAAGTTGGGAGACATTACTACATTGATTTCTTTATGATTTGAAATTGTCAGCAAAAATTAAATGCTAAGAAGACCTGGGTATACCTGAGAGAATATAACTAAAATTATGAGCTGAGGCAGCCCGATCTCAATACATTTTGCAACCTAAAACCAAGAAGCAAATGAAATTCATCAGTATGATATCTTATAATATCAGATCTTCTGTAGGAGGGAGAGAAAATGAACTCACCCCGGGAAAACCAAACTCATAAAGCCCATAGCCGGCCAGAGAAACCAAAGGAACGGTTGAAAGGGGACTCAGAAATCTAAGAATGAATAGGTTTAGTAAAAAATGCAATCAACATTGAATTATTTAGATCACAGGACAATATCTCATATTATAGTTGATTCTATCCTGATTAGCATGTTAAGAGAACTGAAGCTCGTATGCTGCAGTCTTCAAACATTTGATCAAGATTATTTCTTTTAAAAAATGTATCAGTCATGCAGTCCAAAGCTGAAAAGTGAACTTACTTAAATGACCTTTAAACAACAAACTGATGAGAGGGGGAAAAATTAACAAGGTGAACTAACCTCACAACATTGCGCCAGAGACCACTAAACCCAAGGACAATTTGAAGAGTTGAAGCAACAATAAGCGCACCCTGGGTAGCCCGCATTATTTTTTTAAACCTCTGAAAAAGAGTCCAACAGGGATGTGCATAAGAACAAAATTGCTTTGAGCAAAGAGAAGGAAACTCATAATCGAGATTTCAGCTCAGTTGAGTATCTTTCCTCTACCACAACTTCATCTATATGTATCTTTATGTATCTTTATATAAAGTGGAAATGTTACACAATAACGAAACTTTTGTTCCTAATATACTAAATATTCAAATCAGCTCTTCGGTTTTTTTTTTTTTCTGTTGGTACATAGTTGATAGCACACATTTGAATAGGTATAAAATGCACAGTTTACTACTTGAACTAATGATTTTGGAGTTATTAAAAACACATAGTGAAGGATTGGATGATGACCGAAACAGGATCGGGATCACTCCATCTGCCTGATAAGATAATTGAAATTGTGGGAGCAACAAACGTGTATGATCCTCCCATCACAGCAGGTAATCTAGTTCCAAATGATGTCTGTAACAAGGTGTTCAATCCAGCTACAAAAAGTAGAGTCTGAACGACCTTAGCTTTCTCCTCCTGCGATTGAGAAAATGATAGATAGCATATGAACAAACTAATATAAACAGGTGCTCAAGAACTAGACAAACTGTATATTGCTTCATCAACACTTACATTGCCTCCTCCCATTTGAGGTACCAGAGCAGTAGGAATGATAACAGTCGTGCCAAGCATGACTAAGTAATGTTGAAAGCCAAGAAGGATTGCCTCAGCTGTGTCACCAGAAAACATTCAGTTTAACACAATTTATTTAAGATGGGAGTTTATATAATCTCATATATTAGATCTCTACATCTCTGTAGAGGAACGTCGAGTAAGCTATTATGCAATACTTTCAGGGAATGACATGCTTGATAACCTTATAATTGAGATGAAATGTCAACAACTCGCATGTCAGACAAGACAAAAAATCACTACGGACTATTAACACAATGTTTAGCAGTAAATTGGCCTAAAAGCTAACACATAATAAAAAGAATGGTTGCCATCATCAAAGAAAGATACCATAAGTGTTCTTAAAAGCCACTCAATGTTCACACCCTCTCACCATAGCTAGGTAAGCACACACCCATAAACAATAAGCAGATATGAAACACGGTTTAAACAACTACCTTCCCTACGGTGATACCCTACCCCCTTTACAATTAACAATATTCAGAGGGAGAACAAAAATTCCTCCCCCGACAACAAAAAACAGAATTACTAGAAAAAGAACAACTATAGTTAACTTACGCCATGGCGGTGGACTTGTAATGCAATAAGAAACATTTGGAAGTTGATCTTTCGGTGGATGTGGTGCGGGTTCATCTGCCTTAGGTGGTGGAGCTGCTCCACCTCCTGCCATCCTCTCTCTTTATTATCTCTACCTCTTACAATTAACTGATGTAGTAATAAACTAATAATCTACTCCTTAACTTAGAGCTTCAAGAACCTCGAACCTGCATAGTTACCCAACTGATCATTTAAACATGAAAGAAAGAAAAAACAAGAAAATCAATGGAAGATGTCAGCTTTTCAACACCCACAAAATAAAGATAACATTTTTTCACACTAAAACAAAGAAAACAATAAATTTCTTCAAAATAAGTACCATGAAAAACTCAAAACCCATGCTAGTCAAAACACTTGTAGAGGTTACCTATCACAGAAGCAATAAATATGAAAAGTAACAAGATACCTACAAAAGATGTGAGCTTTTCAACACCCAGAAAACAAAAACCACATTTTTCCACACTAAAACAAAGAAAACATAAATTCTTGAAAATACATACAAACTCAAAAGTCAAAACCCACAGCTTCAAACACTGGAAACTCAGACTAGTGACCACAAGATATTACTCGCAATAACAAGGTCCGGGGTTCGAGTACTTACAACGACAAGTTCCAATTAAAAAAAACAGATTTTAGTAACTTGTTCCACAAGAACCAACGAATTTCAGCTTATCAATATACTCCATCATTAGTTCTTTGCTTAACAAACTTCCAAAATAAAGTGAAAACTTCCAAAATAAAGTAGACTGAGGAGCTAAAAAGATAAGATTCTTGATTAAGTTGCAGAAGCCAAATGCAAATTTAATCAGAAAAAGTAAATATATAACAACTAGCTCACACTTGAGCTTATAATATAACTTTTTTAATTAAGTTGACAAACAGAAAAAGAAAATTAATTGGAAAAAAGGAAACAGAGAACAAGTAGCTAACACTTGAGCTTATAGTGATGAAATATTAAGTGGGGTTTAATATAAATGAATTATATGAATAAAATGAAGATGACCCACCTCAAGAAAAGGAGAGAAAGTGATGATAAGCTTGCTTTACTATTTTGTGCTTGTCTGAAAGCAAAAGTGTCTAGAAACAACAAGCAGAGAGGGTAGTCTAGAGGGTAGAGAGAGGACCAAAATGGTTGTCCACTTTGGACAAATTTATTCTTTGTCCAAATTCTTTTGCTCTGCACTTTTTTTTTAAATTGCAGAATGGTATATGATTCTTTTGGAAATGAATTGAAAATATAGTGGTATCGTGCAATTTGCAAATTACAAGTTCTTGAATTTGAGTACTATTTTTTGTTGTAATTTTAGCAATAGTTTTTTCTCCCGAAATTGATTGTTATCATATGATTTCAATGTGATTTTATTATATTTTGTTGAGCAAATGGCTTCATTGATGACTAACGCTTGTTAAAAACCTCAGTCGATCATCCTAGTATGACTTTGTATACTTTTGATCATTAATGTTGGGTATTATGTATATTTTTTGTCGTTCATGCGTTTTTTTGATACAACTCGCAATTTTTTGACATTTTTAATATTTTTGATAGGGGTATTTTAGTAATTCTACCATAATTATGTTACAACTAGCGACTTTTCCACATTTTCGGTGAGTATTAGTTGATGTTAATGATAAAATTATGGGAGAATGACTAAAATACCCGTACCAAAAATATTAAAAATGTCGAAAAATCGTGAGTTGTACCAAAAAAATGCATGAGTGACCCATAGTATACATAATATCCAACATTAGTGATAAGAAATATACAAAGTTATACTAGGGTGATCGAGTAAAGGTTTTTAACAAACGTTAGTGATTAATGAAGTCATTTGCTCTATTGTTTTCTATTTTATTGTTACCATATGTAACTTAATAGTTACAATGATTAATGAACACTTCATATAAACAAAAAATTCATGTCATTAACTAACTTTGACTTATTATTACTTAGGGACTTACATGTAGAGTTGTATTGATCATTAATCAATGACTACTTACTAGAATGACAATTAATAATCAAAGAGAAAATAATTATTACTCCACTAAAGGGTGTATAGCATTAGTTTACACTTACACCTTTAAAAAATAAAGGTTACTGCCCCTCTCTAACAAATGTTAGATCTAAAATAATTATAAAAAAAAGAGATGATCAAATGGCTCTCACCTATATAATAACTATTACTGAGTGAGTTTTTTTGTCACGTCAATCTTGATCTTTCGCTTTTAAAATTATTTTTACAATAAATTACTTTATTTTGATGTTAAAAATTCATTATTGTTATTATGCAAAGACCATTATAAATCAAAATTTTAATATACAATTTTATATTATGTATTTGAATAAGGGAAAAATATAACTTATTAAAAAGTACACCCAAAAATAAAGATTAAAGTATTCTTTAAAAGAAAAGTGAAAAGGTGTTATTTTTCTTTATCACCTATTGACCTTGTTTCATTTTCAATATTTGGGGAATTATACTTATGTGATATGTCAATTATATATGGTAGTGACACAAACAAAAACAATACTTGGGTATTAGACTTATGTAATCTGTCAATTTTGTTGAATAAAATAAGTCAACAATTACTAAACAATTAATCAAAGGCATGAATAAGCATGACATAATTTTATTGGCAAAACTTGTTTGCATGCATCCCATGCTGGAGAGCCGAAACCATGTACCATTTGGAATGCGACACGTACAATCACTCCAATTTGCATACACTGGTATCGAAATTCAATGCTTTATTAAAAATTTTGAGACCGGGCAAGTAAGGGTCCGATAACTTTTACGTTTTCGAAATTAATGTCGAAAATTAATTTGGAATGTATCTCAATGGTTAGGGGTATTCTGGATTTTCTATATACTGCTTCAATTTGAGAATTAACCTAGAGAAAATTGAAATTATCACATCAAATAAAAAGGTAAGGCGACCATCACAATATTAAGGCTCTTTATTAATGAGTTATGTTTAAAAGACTTCAATGCTTTATTTATTAACCATAAAAAAGAACCGGAATAATGATTATGCTTATTTTAAAGGATACTACTAAACAATATTTATTGTATTAATTTTATTTGTGTATTATCATATTAATATATTGTTAATGGACAATGTATAGACGAAAGAATTATATCTTCCTTCATAGGATTCTAGAGCCAAGGTTCTTTCCCTATATTATTTCTTATTTTCTTTCTTGTGTTTTTCGAATGGGTGGTGGGCTGGTGGCAGTACTACACGCGCCAAAGTTTTTGTGTTTTGAGTTAATCGAATAGCCTAGTGGAAAAGCTCTTGCTAGTGACTCGAAGGTTCTAGGTTCGAAACTCACCTCATCACTAATTTATAATAGTAAAAAAAAAAAGGAGTTGACCTGGGCCGAGTCCTGTCTCGAGTTCGAATGGCCCGTCTATATTAATGGACCGGGCCGCACCATTATGGTAATAGTCAGCCCCTATCGTTTGAGGGCCCCCTTCTTAAGGTGCTTATTGGGCCTCATGATACACCGTCTGGGCTTTACAGGGCCCGTTTGACTTATGCCCAATTTATTTTGTATGGACACATCACACATGGAATGGTAGATTGATGGGATACAAAAATTATTTTGTTGGTAGAGGAACTTGAAAGTTGAATCTAAGAATAATAGATAATGTGAATAATCAATGTGTCAAGTTATTATTTTGTTAACTTGTCTATTATAAATAAAAAAGTAGGCATACTAATTAATAGTTAATTATCACCAAGTATGTATTAATATCAAATAATATATTGTAGGTCTTGAAGTAACTAAAAAGTAAGTAAATAATTAAAAAAAATCATAATTATTTATTGATTTATGATATGTTGATAAAGCATGTAATACATTAGTATATTATTCTTTATATAATAAAAGTCATTTAGTGTTACAAGCTTGTATATTACTCTAAATGATAAATTGTTTGACTATTAAATAATAAAGTCTTTAATTAATTAAATCTATTTCCAAAAACTATTAAAATAATTATGACTATTTGTTATTGTATAGTTTGATAATAATTTAGAATGGGCTAGACGATCAAGGATTAAGGAGACAAGAGCTATCTAATTATAGAAAGTGAGTAACGAGGACCAATCTATAATTGTCCTTTTTAATCACCAAAGGGCTATACGATCAAGGAAGAGATCGACATTAAAGAAGGTGAGTCAATCAGATGTATTGATTATAGATGTAATGAAGTGCATCAAGGACTACTGACCGTTGGACGCAATCATCAGATTGTATGGAATCAGTTGAGATACAAAGAAGAAAAGTTTCCAGAGCAAGCTGGGCAGCTGAAGATGACTCAACTTATCGTTGGAGTCTGCATTGAATACAAAGGAGATCTCGAGAAGATCTGGAAGGTCAACTTTTCGTTGGGGGATGCGCTATATAAACATTGTAGTATCTATAAGGATGCATCAGATGTTGTATGTTTACATTATATAAGAGAATAGAGAGCTAAAAGAAAGAGAGTACGTGTATAAGCATTATCATTAGTGATTGATTATTTTCGTAAAATTCGTAAAAATTAGTTGCTTTGTTGTACTCATACTTAGGCAAGACCTGCTATAATAATAATAGAAAATAATATTTATTTGACTTAATTTAAATAAGAATATATGAATTTGAAGAAAAAAATGTGAGACGTAACAAAAATTATGAAAGAAGAAATATGTAAAATTGTCATTTATTACTTCAAATTCGGTTAACAAGACAAAATCAAGTTGAAAATTTTCCAATTTTTCTTTTATGAACATTGATAAATCTCAATTTATTATATTTTATATTTTCATTCACCATTTAGTACAATTGATTAACAAATAACTTATCAATAATAAATTAATTAATTTTTCTATATAATAGGTTTAATAAAAGAATTCCTAAACAAACAATATATATAACTGATAAGTATCAATGGATCGGATACACCAAAAATGAAATAAATATGCGCGCCATACACATGTCATTCTTTCAAGATTCAGTTAAGTCCACAGCAGACAAGTCACGCTTTCATAAATGCTTTGATCTCAAACTACCATTAAATATTAGATCTATATCTAGTGGAGTAATACTTTTATCATTATAAATTATTTGACACTTTCTATTTTAGAATTTAAAATTTTAAAAATTTGATTATGAATTCTCCTAAGACGATAAGAAATAATATAATTATGTAAAACATTATTAGATTCGTCTTAATATATATTTTTGAAATATTAACTTTTTATCATTTTTATGCGTATAAAATTAGAAATATTCATGTTTAAGTTGTGTCTTGAAGACCGTAAGAGTCGACAAATAATTTGGGAAGGAGGAGGAGTATAGTATATAAAGTAGCATTTGGTAGTTTGTTTATTATACTTTTCAATACCATATATTTAACTTATTACACCATGTCTAGTGTTAGTCCTAGCTCAAAAAATGGTGCCCATATTCTGATTTTTCCCTTTCCAGCTCAAGGTCATATGCTCCCAATTCTTGATCTAGCTTCTCAACTAGCCAAACATGGCCTTACCATAACAATTCTAGTCACCCCAAAAAATATTCCCATTTTGACCCCACTTCTTTCATCTCAACCCACAATCACCCCTCTAGTATTTCCCTTTCCACCTCACCCTTCACTTCCATATGGTGCTGAAAATGTTAAGGATATAGGAAATTCCGGAAATGCCCCCATCATTGGTGCACTAGCAAAACTTGAGGATGAAATAGTTGCATGGTACAAAGGTCAAAGATGTCCACCTGTTGCTTTTGTGTCTGACTTCTTTCTTGGGTGGACACAAGATTTGGCAGACAAGATTGGTGTTCCTAGGATTGTGTTTTACTCATCTGGTGCACTTTTGGCTTCTGTTTTTGATTATATTTGGAAGAATTTTGATGTTGTGAGAAGTTTGGATGAAGTTGAGTTTAGTGATTTTCCAAGAAAGCCAAGATTCTTCAAGGAACATCTTCCTTCTGTGTTTAGGAGATACAAAGAATCTGATCCTGATTGGGTGGTAGTTAGGTGAGTTGCTATATCCCATCTATGGATAGATATAATCCTTCGTTCCGAAATAGTTGACTTCATTCGGAAATAGTTGACGTCAATAGCACTATTTTTTTTGTTTCAAAATAATTATCGGTTTAGTATTGAAAAATGTATTTTTACAACCTCAATGAATTTTTTTGACTACTTTTTCTCTTAAAATTAGGAACCAACCAGTGATATAATTCTACATAATTGTATTCCTACTTTTTCAATGTATTTTTGACAACTTTCAATCCTTCTTAATCTATGTGCAAATAGCTAGAACGTCAATTATTTTAGAACGGAAATAGTACTCCCTCCATTTTTTTTACTTGTCATTCTAGCAAAAAAGTTTTGTTTTTTTTTAATTATCGTTTTATATTTTTATATTTTCAAGGCAATTTTTGGTATAGTTTTCCTACTATGGCCTTGTCATTAAATGAACATCAATTATATTTTTATTTTGGAATTTGAGATAGTAATGTTTATTCCTATAATATATGAGGGCATACAAGTAAAATATATGATATCCTTAATTGTTGTGTCAAAGTCTAAAACGACAACTAAGAAAAACGAAAATAGTATATTATTGTAATTTAGCAATGAGGTGAGTTTCAAATCTAAAATATCACTAGCGAGAACCTTTTTCATTAGGCTAATTGATTAACTCTATGGATGGATATATTTTGATTGCATTGCCTTTGATTTTGAATATACTAATTTCTTTCTATTTTATCCTTGAAACACTCGCACCATACAAGATTAATTATAACTTTTTTCTAAAAGCAATATTTTATATTATTTTATTAAATTTATCAAATTTGTTAAATGTAGAAGGTAATTTGAGATTTTACATAAAATTAGATTTCTTATTTATACTTGTTAAATTAATTGTTTTTATATTTTTGACTCCAAATTACAGATAAATTCAAATTACCAAATGAGGAAGACAAACTCAAATTATTTTAATATGAAAATAAAAATAATAAAATATAAAATAAATTAATAATTAATTTTTTAATTGAAGAAAATAAATAAAGTTTGAAATAAATTTTATATTTTTAAACATCAATATAAATTTTTAGCACCAACAAGAAATAAATGAATAATTAGTATAATTTTATTTAAAAAAAGAAGATGATAATAATAAAATTTGAAATGAGATAACAAAATTAAATACAATAGAGGAGAATCTTTTAGAGTTAATCGGATAGCCTAGTGAAATAGACTTTTGCTAGTGATAAGAAGGTCCTGGTTCGAAACTCAACTCATCGCTAATTTATATTAAAAAAATAAAGGAGGTAGAGGGGTGTGAAATTAGTTATGGACCCCACTTAATATAAGAGACCTAAAAATGAGCTATTTTGTTGAAATTGGCTTCTTTCCACCCGATATACTCCCTCCATCCCTAAATGATAGGGACATTTACTTTTTCACAGTCTTCGAGACACGACTTAAAATGTAAACATCTTTTGTTCTGTCAATGAAAAAATTATAAGGAGTATATATTTTAAAAATGTACATTGAGACGAATCTAACAACATCTCATATGATTATATTATTTTGTATTGATTATTAAAAATTTATGGCCAAAAAAGTCAATATGTCCCTATCAATTAGGGATGGAGGGAGTAATTCGTAAGGGAGAGTATTATTATTATTATTATTATTATTATTATTATTATTATTATTATTATTATTATTATTCTCATTATTATTATTATTATTATTATTATTATTATTATTATTATTATTATCTCATTTAATATTATTCCTCGTACATATTATTTACGAGAATTTGGGTTAAATGACACCTATAAAAGAAGAAAATTAACTTGGAGCACCTTTTTATAAATCTTAGCAAAATGGCACAAAAGGGGGAGGAATTGACAAAAATACCCCCTTATAAACTTAATGTTTTATTCAGTTTTTTTTTTCGATTTTTTCCTGGTTTTTTTTTCAATTTCTTTTTGATTTTTTTTTTTGTTTTTTTTGTATTTTTTTTTTCAAAATCTTTTCAACTTTTTTTTCGGTTTCTTTTTTTCAATTTTTTTTCTTTTTCTTTTTCTTTTCGATTTCTTTTTTCGATTTTTCTTTTTCTTTTCGATTTCCTTTTTCGATTTTTCTTTTTCTTTTACTTTTTTCGATTTTTCGATTGATTTTTTCGATATTTCTTTTTTCGATTTTTCGATTGAGTTTTTCGATTTTTTCTTTTTTGATTTCTTTTTTCGATTTCAATTTTTTCAATTTTTTTCTTTTTCGATTTCTTATTCTTTTCAATTTTTTTCAATTTTTTTTCTTTTTCTTTTCGATTTTTTTTCTTTTCCTTTTTTCGATTTCTTTTTTCGAAAAAAATAAATCGAAAAAAAACTAAAAAAATCGAAAAAGAAAAAATCAAAAAAAGAAAAAATTGAAAAAAGAAATATCGAAAAATCGAAAAGAAAAAGAAAAAGAAAAATCGAAAAAAGAAATCGAAAAGAAAAAGAAAAAGAAATTGAAAAAAAGAAACCGAAAAAAAAGTTGAAAAAATTTTGAAAAAAAAAAATTACAAAAAAACAAAAGAAAAACCAAAAAGAAATTGAAAAAAAAAACCAAGAAAAAATCGAAAAAAAAAACAGAAAAAAACATTAAGTTTATAAGGGGGTATTTTTGTCAATTCATCCCCTTTTGTGCCATTTTGCTAAAAATTGTAAAAAGGTGCCTCAAGATAATTTTTTCTCTCAAAAGTGCTAGTTCACCCAATTTCTTTATTATTTACATATAAATGAATTAAATTAGGGGTAAAGTGATCAATACAACTCGATTTTACTATTTTCTTTTGAATTGTTATCAAACAACTAAATGTTTTTAGTATTTAGATTATGCTATAATTCAGTTTCAGGCATTCAGTGTTCAGTCACTTATAGTTACGAGGTGTTTGATAAAAATATTAAGAACTTAATCGAGAGGATTTCAGACCTTTGTTCATTAAGTTTGTCTGTTAATTATTTTTTTAGGGACTGAATCAAATAGATCTGGTCAAAATCCTTAATAGATTTTTATAAAAATCTTAACTTAATTTTATTGTCTGAATCAATTCAGACGTCATCAATATTAATTTTCCATATCTATTATCTACCTTACACCTCTTTCTTTTCAGTCCTCACTCCTCTTTTCCTCTACGTACCAATTTCAATTTTCAAATTTCACAAACATATTTTAAGTTCAGTTAAGACCAAAATAATAATTTGATCCTCTCTTTTTACTTATTAGGAAGGGAATGGCTGCAAATTCATCAAGTTGGGGGGCTATAATTAATACATTTGAGGCCATGGAAAGTGACTTTCTTGACTACTTCAAGAGGTTAATGGGCCATGAACGAGTTTATTCCATTGGGCCGGTGAATTTACTGAGTGGGGCAGAGAGACAAAGTGATCCAACTAGTGGCCCAATTAGTGAAGTTCTAAGTTGGCTTGATGGATGTGTTGATGGCTCTGTGTTGTATGTGTGCTTTGGTAGTCAGACAGTGTTGAGCCAGCCCCAGATTCATTCTTTGTGTAGTGCTCTCGAAGAAAGTGGAGTGAAATTTGTGTTTGTAACAAAGCCTATTACGGCGCAACAAGAAGCGCAGGGGTATGGTTCGATCCCACATGAGTTTGATACCCGAGTTAGGGGTCGAGGCTTGATCATAAGAGGTTGGACCCAACAAGTTCCGATTCTGAGTCACAATGCCATTGGCGGGTTTTTGAGTCATTGTGGGTGGAACTCGGTTTTGGAGGCGGTGGTTGGGGGTGTTATGATATTGGCTTGGCCCATGGAGGCGGACCAATATATAAATGCAAGACTATTAGTTGATTACCTGGGGAACGCGGTTCAAGTGTGCCAAGGAAGGGATACGGTGCCTAACTCGGTCGAGTTGGCTCGAAATATTCTCGAGTCAATGAGAGGAGACATCATCCAGAAGGCCAAAGCAAATGAATTGAGATATCAAGCACTTGAAGCAATAATGATTGGTGGGAGTTCATCTAATGATATGGAGACACTTGTGAGAGATATAAGTAGCATAAGTGCTTGATAATATATAAAGACCATAATTACCATATAAACTCATGAGGTGATTATGCTTTATGAAACTATACATGGACATGAAAATATGTCTTGTGATGAATGATATATTTGCTTGTGCTCATTAGGTTCCTAACAATATATATTTTTGTATCCTAGGAACACAATGTTACATGTCTTATTGATCGAAGACTATATTTTTTTCGATTTTTCTTTTTCTTTTACTTTTTTCGATTTTTCAATTGATTTTTTCGATATTTCTTTTTTCGATTTTTCGATTGAGTTTTTCGATTTTTTCTTTTTTGATTTCTTTTTTCGATTTCAATTTTTTCAATTTTTTTCTTTTTCGATTTCTTATTCTTTTCATTTTTTTTCAATTTTTTTTCTTTTTCTTTTCGATTTTTTTTCTTTTCCTTTTTTCGATTTCTTTTTTCGAAAAAAATAAATCGAAAAAAAACTAAAAAAATCGAAAAAGAAAAAATCAAAAAAAGAAAAAATCGAAAAAAGAAATATCGAAAAATCGAAAAGAAAAAGAAAAAGAAAAATCGAAAAAAGAAATCGAAAAGAAAAAGAAAAAGAAATTGAAAAAAAGAAACCGAAAAAAAAGTTGAAAAAATTTTGAAAAAAAAAAATTACAAAAAAACAAAAGAAAAACCAAAAAGAAATTGAAAAAAAAAACCAAGAAAAAATCGAAAAAAAAACAGAAAAAAACATTAAGTTTATAAGGGGGTATTTTTGTCAATTCATCCCCTTTTGTGCCATTTTGCTAAAAATTGTAAAAAGGTGCCTCAAGATAATTTTTTCTCTCAAAAGTGCTAGTTCACCCAATTTCTTTATTATTTACATATAAATGAATTAAATTAGGGGTAAAGTGATCAATACAACTCGATTTTACTATTTTCTTTTGAATTGTTATCAAACAACTAAATGTTTTTAGTATTTAGATTATGCTATAATTCAGTTTCAGGCATTCAGTGTTCAGTCACTTATAGTTACGAGGTGTTTGATAAAAATATTAAGAACTTAATCGAGATGATTTCAGACCTTTGTTCATTAAGTTTGTCTGTTAATTATTTTTTTAGGGACTGAATCAAATAGATCTGGTCAAAATCCTTAATAGATTTTTATAAAAATCTTAACTTAATTTTATTGTCTGAATCAATTCAGACGTCATCAATATTAATTTTCCATATCTATTATCTACCTTACACCTCTTTCTTTTCAGTCCTCACTCCTCTTTTCCTCTACGTACCAATTTCAATTTTCAAATTTCACAAACATATTTTAAGTTCAGTTAAGACCAAAATAATAATTTGATCCTCTCTTTTTACTTATTAGGAAGGGAATGGCTGCAAATTCATCAAGTTGGGGGGCTATAATTAATACATTTGAGGCCATGGAAAGTGACTTTCTTGACTACTTCAAGAGGTTAATGGGCCATGAACGAGTTTATTCCATTGGGCCGGTGAATTTACTGAGTGGGGCAGAGAGACAAAGTGATCCAACTAGTGGCCCAATTAGTGAAGTTCTAAGTTGGCTTGATGGATGTGTTGATGGCTCTGTGTTGTATGTGTGCTTTGGTAGTCAGACAGTGTTGAGCCAGCCCCAGATTCATTCTTTGTGTAGTGCTCTCGAAGAAAGTGGAGTGAAATTTGTGTTTGTAACAAAGCCTATTACGGCGCAACAAGAAGCGCAGGGGTATGGTTCGATCCCACATGAGTTTGATACCCGAGTTAGGGGTCGAGGCTTGATCATAAGAGGTTGGACCCAACAAGTTCCGATTCTGAGTCACAATGCCATTGGCGGGTTTTTGAGTCATTGTGGGTGGAACTCGGTTTTGGAGGCGGTGGTTGGGGGTGTTATGATATTGGCTTGGCCCATGGAGGCGGACCAATATATAAATGCAAGACTATTAGTTGATTACCTGGGGATCGCGGTTCAAGTGTGCCAAGGAAGGGATACGGTGCCTAACTCGGTCGAGTTGGCTCGAAATATTCTCGAGTCAATGAGAGGAGACATCATCCAGAAGGCCAAAGCAAATGAATTGAGATATCAAGCACTTGAAGCAATAATGATTGGTGGGAGTTCATCTAATGATATGGAGACACTTGTGAGAGATATAAGTAGCATAAGTGCTTGATAATATACTAGTATTATATTACGTGCGTCGCACGTGATAAATTTTTGAATAAATTGTTAACGATATAAACTACATATATCAAAATTTATATGGATGTGTAACTTTTCACTTTTAATCGAGTTCAATGTCAGTTCATGTGCAATTTGTAACTTCCTCGAAGAAAACATCAAAAAACGAAAATTATACCATTGCACATGATGATTTATAGTAATCAACAAACACAAGTGTACAACCATTATAATTTATAAATATTTTACCAAATAACAATGAATTTAAAAAGGACATTTACTTATGCATTAAGTAATATAATATTGATATACTTAAGAGTACTATAGTATTGATATACTTAATTAAAGATATCCATATATGGATAATTGATATACTATATACCAATAAAAATATCTAACATACTACATGCACTCACGTATACGTAATACGTTAAAGCTTATTATTAAAATTCTTCATATGTAGATAATTCATAGATAACGATTTAATAAAAGAGAATGAAAATTATCTCACATGATAAACACTTCAAATGTTATAGTTTTTCATCACTAATAGATAACTGAGAAATACTATGTAATATTATTACCATTACTGGGTCATCGTTGCAGTAAATATATAAAGTTAAGCAAAAATATCTAAATTTAAAAATATAATAAAAGAATCATTTACATAAGAACCTCTCTTTTAAAAGTGAATTTGTTACTAACTAAAATAATTAATACTTTTTCAACTATATCTATCTATTTATAGTATATATATAGATGATGATTTTATATCAAATAATATTATCCATAAAAGATTAAAAAAAATTACATTTTTTGGATTAACTCATATTTGTTACTAAGAATACGCATATGATAGTTCACCATTCTACTTAGTGTATTTTCTATGTAATACTAAATAACTACATTATATTAATATATGTGATGATGCATATGTGCAATATATAAAAATAGTAATTGACTATAATTTCAACGAGCCATACAAAAGTACATACCAAAGATTTTGCAATTCATCTTTGAAAGAAGATTATGAGATTATGAGACACACTAAGACGAAGTTACATAACATGTTTTGGGCCTTAGATAGTATCAGGACTATAAGAACTTCATCTAATCGACTGTTATTATTTCTTCAAATATCTATTCATAAAGAAATATAAGTCATTCGCTAACGCGTCTCTTAGATAGTTCTCTTGTAAAACAGTTACCTTAATGAAACTATACATGGACATGAAAATATGTCTTGTGATGAATGATATATTTGCTTGTGCTCATTAGGTTCCTAACAATATATATTTTTGTATCCTAGGAACACAATGTTACATGTCTTATTGATCGAAGACTATATTTAATAAAACGATATCGAGGATTCGTATATTAATCAGATACTACTAGATTATTAATAGCCGTCTCTCATCTGTATGCTTTATACCTTTGATGTAGCTTTTTTTTTTTTTTTTGATAATAAATGCATTGAAATTTAATATCCAAAGGAAACATTTGTTCTAACATTGTTACATTCAAAAGAAACTGGAGGATTAAAATGATTACAATCTTCGTTAAATTCATAGATAACAACATCTTGAAGATTCCGAAAACATCCAACTTTGGTTGGGTACCAAAACGTTCTGCAGCATCTATTCATGGCATGATCTTTAATCCACTCCCAGTCTCTGCTTTTCCTTATCTTTGCATAGTTCTTACTCCAAACCTGAGAATAAAACGCATCAGTAATGAAATAAGCAGTGTGGAAGTTTTCATCTTTGATCAGTAAAAGACTTGTGAGAATGGCTTGAAGGGAACTTTCTTCGTCAGTTGTTGCACTGTCCGAGTCGTTACTCTTGTAAATCGGATTGCCATGTATGACTGTCAGTTTTCCTTTAAGGGTGATTCGAATCTTCCATATTGGTTGGTCGTCATTAGATATCCCGATACAGATTTTGGCATCTCTATTGTTGCATTTAGAGGTAGGGTGGTTGGTGTGGATGAGGTATCTATTATAGAAAGAGTAGGAAAGAGCATTTTCGGTTGTTGAGTCTATTTGATAATTATTTCTAAGGATATCTTTTTTGTGTTTCTTAATATTGAATGACCATAGCCAGGTGTGATTCTGATAAGTGTAGTTGAAGTTAGCTGAGTCAGGAGCTTTGTTGTTGAAACAAAGATCATTCCTGATACTCCAAATAGTCCATAGAAAGCTACACATATTGATAGGAATGTGAAGATCAAGTTTATCATTCAAAAAATGAATAATGAGATCAGTGATATCTTTAAATGCAGGGATATGGTGAATAGTGAAGGTATATTTCCAGTGGTATATTGCGTGGGGGCAAGAAAGAAAAAGGTGATTAGCGGTTTCAGGTTCGAGAGCACAAAAGTTACATTTATTATCAAAAATATTTTTGGTCTTTTTTGAGAGTTGTGCTTTGGTGGGAAGGCGATTTAGTGACAGCCTCCATATAAAAATTTTAATTTTGTGTAGAATGGGAAGTGACCAAAGTCGATTCCAAATCTTCGCAGAGATTTTATGATTTTTAGAAGGAATATTGTGAGACAAGATATCCTGATTTTTGATGCTTTTGTAAATATTTTTGGTAGTGGTGTTGTTTATGTTCCAAGTCCATGTATCATTAATAAGAGTTGGTCTGATTTCCATAATCCTTCCCACAATGTAATTGGGGAAGATGGCTTTTAGTTTGGTGATGTTCCAATGCCCCTCAGCTTGGAGGAGGTCGCTGACATGAGATGGAGGAGGGAAAGGATAGGAAAGTGCAAATTTGGAGATAGTTGAATTGGGTGGAATGTCAGGGATCCAAGAATCCTTCCAAATGTTGATATTAGTTCCATTTCCCACATTCCATTGTTTTGTGTTATCGATTTGTTTTAAACCAGCGTGTACACCTCTCCAAGCCCATGAAGGATTTTTTTTGTTATTTTACCATAGGCTATCTGGTCTGGGTTACTATTGGGATAGTATTTGGATTTGAAAATTTGATTAAGTGGGGAATTTGTGTGTTGGATTAGTCTCCACCCATTTCGGGCTAGTAAGGCAATATTGAAATGATGGAGATGCTTGAAACCCAATCCTCCTTCCTTCTTGTCTAGGCGGAGAAATTCCCAATTAATCCAATGTATAGAGGTATTGTGTTTATTTTTCCATAAGAAATTGGCAAAAATTTTGTCAATTTCGTTGAGAGTGGATAGAGGGAATTTGAAGATACCCATTGGGTAAACCAGAATAGATGTTAGTACGGATTTGATGAGTGTGATTCTTCCTGCCATATTGAGGAATTTAGCTTTCCAACTAATGATTTTAGATTTAATTTTATCCACAATTCGAGAGAAGAAAGCTTTCCGGTGTTTGTTGTGGGGATCAATCGAAACACATAAGTATTCTCCAAAGAGGTCAGATTCGGTGATGTTGAGCATACTAGTGATCTGTGTTTTAGTGTGAAGGGGGGTGTTGGGGCTAAATGTAATAGTTGATTTAGAATAGTTAATGATTTGGCCAGAATCTATGGTAAATTGTTTAATAATTTGACAAAAAGTTGTTAAGCTATTCTTGTCAAGGTTAAGAAAGAAGTAGCTATCATTAGGAGATGGCTTATTTCCGGACCATTTCTTACAATAGAGATGCCTTTTAGTTTTTTTTGGTGTTGGAGTTTAAGGAGAGAGGCCGAGAGGGCTTCAGTGCAGATAGCAAATAGAAGAGGGGAAAGTGGATCTCCTTGTCGTAGTCCACACGAAGGTTTGAAAAATTTTGTGGCACTACCATTAACAAGAACCGAGAATTGGACAGTTGAGATACATTGTGTAATCAGCTGAATCCAGTTGGGGGGGGAAAGTTGATTTTTTTTAGTACAGCAATGAGAAAGTCCCAATTGATACGATCGAAGGCTTTGCTCATATCAATCTTGACTCCTGCTTTCCCAATTTTCTTGCTTTTGGAGTGCTGTATAGTATGGGTTAATTCTTGTGCTAGAAGAATGTTATCTTGTGCTCCCCTTCCATTGATGAAGCCATTTTGGAAAGGGGATAGGATTGAAGGAAGAATATTTTTGAGTCTGTTGGCCAGAATTTTTGAGGCTATTTTGTATGAGGCGTTGCAGAGACTAATAGGACGGTAGTCTTTTAGTTCGGTAGGATTATGTTTTTTTGGGATCAGGGTAATAAAAGTTCTGTTAATTTCTTTTAGAAGATGACCATTATTGAGAAAGTCGAAAATAGTGGAGGTAATGTCGTCTTTAATGATCTCCCAGTTGTTTTGGTAAAATTCAGCTGGGAATCCATCCGGACCTGGAGATTTGTTTTGGGGCATTTGAAAGAGGGCTGTTTTAACCTCGTCGACAGTAAAAGGCTGATCGAGGAGAGAGTATTGGTCGATGGAAAGGAGGGTTTCGATGTTATCAATTGTTTTGAAAGAAGTGTGGTTATTAGCGGTGGGTGTTGGGTTGTATAAGTTATGAAAATAAGAGCTACAGAGGTTTTGGATTTCAGTTTCGGAGCTGACAATTTCTTGTTTATCATTCAGGATGTAACGCCCCGCCCCGGAACGCTTGGTCGGAACGTTATTTGATTTGATGGAGTGGCCTCACAAACCATCACGGGTCTTTCCAGCACGTTTTGTCCTCACTCACGTGCTCACTGGGACACTTCCCAGTGGGTCACCCATCCTAGAATTACCCCAAGTCAAGCACGCTTAACTTTGGAGTTCTTCAGAGTTGGCTACCGAAAAGAAGATGCATCTTGATGGTATGAGTAGTACCAATCAAATCATATCAAACATATCACAACAACGCCCACTCTGGGCCGGGTATCACAATCTCCCCCACTTAAACACTCAACGTCCTCGTTGAGCCACACACACATTCACGTCCACATCCACATCCACATCCAGGACCGTACCATCCGTGTGAGACTCATCTCACAATTCCGGACGGCTCAGCTCTGATACCATTTGTAACGCCCCGCCCCGGAACGCCGGGTCGGAACGTTATTTGATTTGATGGACTGGCCTCACAAACCATCACGGGTCTTTCCAGCACGTTTTGTCCTCTCTCACGTGCTCACTGGGACACTTCCCAGTGGGTCACCCATCCTAGAATTACCCGAAGTCAAGCACGCTTAACTTTGGAGTTCTTCAGAGTTGGCTACCGAAAAGAAGATGCATCTTGATGGTATGAGTAGTACCAATCAAATCATATCAAACATATCACAACAACGCCACTCTAAGCCGGGTATCACACAGGAGTTCAAGGATGTTATTGGATTTAATTTTATATTTGGCGTGGGCATGAAAAAATTCTGTGTTATAATCTCCTTCCTTAATGGCTTTCATCTTGGATCGTTGCTTCCAGTATGTTTCCTCTTGATCAAGCAGGCAGTCAAGTTGTTTACGAAGATTAATGTCGAGCAATGGGTTGTTAGGATTATGAGGCTTGTTTTGAAGATCAGATAGAGAGGATTGGATGTCAATAATTTGTTGGAAAATGTTTCCTACTCTATTTTTGTTCCAATCTTTAATAATGTTTTGAAGTTGTTTGAGTTTTGTAGTGCAGGAAAAGGCTGCAGAAGAGTTGGGTGATATGCTATTTTTGGGTTGCCAAAAGTCACTAATGAGTTTGGAAAAGTCCGGGTGTTTGGATAAAAAAGATTCTAGTTTGAAGGGGCGTGGAGAGGATGGGATTCTGGATTTGGTGTTAATTATAAGAGGGCTGTGGTCCGATCTTTGAATAGGCAAGATGTTGCAAGAAGCTTGTTGAAAAAAATTGGCCCATTCAAAATTGTGCATGGCCCTATCAAGCTTTTCGTAAACTTTGTGATTATTTCTCGTTCCCTCCCAGGTGTAGTGACAACCAAGATAGGGAAGATCATCGATTCCCAAGTCTTGTATAAATTTAAGGAAGGAGATAGAACCCGGGATATTATTTGTGGGGCTAGGAAATTTGTCCGAGCTAGTGAGAATTTGATTAAAGTCTCCACATAACAAAAGAGGAAGGGTGATATAGGGATTGATTTGGTCAAAAATAAGGTTCCACGTATCAGGACGGTAGTACAGTTTGGGATTACCATAAACACATCCCAAAATCCAAGGGGATGGAGATTCAGTTTTAATCGAAAATGGTAAGGGAGATAGGGGAGACGTCAATATTTGATGAGAAACCTACCCATAGCCCCCCACTATGACCACAGGCATTAAAACCAAAGTAATTAGGGAAAAGAAGATGCGAAAGATGATTATTAGCTTTATCGACCGAGCAGAGAGTTTCACTAAGGAAGCAAATATCGGGTTTATAACGTTTTACCAACGTTAGTAGGAGTCGAACTGTAGATTTCTTACCCAGACCTCTACAGTTCCAGCTAAGT
This sequence comes from Echium plantagineum, assembly GCA_003412495.2. Classification (NCBI taxonomy): domain Eukaryota; kingdom Viridiplantae; phylum Streptophyta; class Magnoliopsida; order Boraginales; family Boraginaceae; genus Echium; species Echium plantagineum. The sequence continues at coordinate 23,204 of QFAX02000455.1, forward strand.
ATTTTCATGATGGCATTTAGGGTTGTTTAGGAACAACCACCCAAATCCTTTCATTTTTATTAAAACACAAAGATTTAATATTATTAAACATCGAGACACATAATTTATTAATTAATTGTGTTGAATAGAAGGAAGATATATGCGTACCTTCTTCATTAGTGTGCACATCCGCTTCTAGATCTACATCTTCAATTTGCTCCACTATCTCTTCCTCACAATCTTCAAAGTCCAGCTCCATTGCTCCAATTTCTTCCCAATTTGATGGTCCTGCCTCATCAGCAAGGGGGACTCTCCTTGTTCTCTTTTTTTCAGGAACTCGAACTTCTTCAATTCCGAGCATTTCCAGATCATCCAGTGGTCTTCCTCTTTTGCACCCAATAGCCGATTTAAATGAGTTGACCATACTCAATTCATCCAGCCAATGATTGATTTGTCCAATGTGAAAGAAGGAATGAAATCGCATAAGTTCCGCCATTAATCGGAAACCAACACTATCATGAAGGGCACAATCGGAAGTCCAATTAGTTTTGCAGATTGAAGCGTAAAATGAGTGAATCTTGGAGAAGAGAGTGTAATTTGGTTCTTCAATATTTTCGAACCACTTTGGCTTAAGAGCAAAGGATCCCGAGATCCATTTGTTGTGGAGCAAGCTTCTTATTCCTTGAGGGATTTTATTGTCTTTCATCCGGGGTCCAAAGATGAGATAATGTGACTCTTCTTTTTCTTCACTCTCTTTGAACAAATCAGAGAAAAATTTGATTTTCTCCAAAACTTCCTGGTTCCACTCTTTGACATTTCCAGTAATAATACCGAAAATGCATATTAGAGATTCAGTCTTTCCAATAATGAATCCAGCAAAGAAATTTGGATTGAATTCTGATGATGTAGTGTTCCATGTGGTGTTTAATGAAGGGGATCCTTCTTGACTTGATTGAGTGTTGGAGATAGGCGTAGTGAAGAATTCAGAGCCTTGGATAGATGCCACTTCACTGTCACTATGAAATCCAATTCTATTCAAGATGTTCTCCATTTTTGAATCCCAAGATAAGTCCGAATCCGAGTTGAAGCCTTGGATTTGTGTCTTAATTTTAATCCAATCCTCATAATAGCGTACTTGAACAACATTTGTTGTGTCCGGAGGGATTTGGGTTGGGTTGTGGAGGCTTCTTTGGTGCTCGTTAAATGAGATATGAGCATCAATTTCTGTTTGTTCCTCAAAAAACAATTCCATCTCTTTATCAGTCCACGGATTTCTGATGTTGGTTTGAATGAAGAAGTCATCGGCTGTCTCATTGGAGTGATTGTCGAGGGTGGCAGTGGGAGTGATGGTAGTGTTTGGGTCTTGTGAAGTTTCATTGAGAGGGGTGGGGCTTGGATGATGTAGCTTTTTCAAGAAACACATTATTCATGTCACAAGGAGAAAATATCCAACATGTATACACCAATGAGACCAGTAGTACAAAAGACTTAGACATCGCTCAGAAAAGGCTTTATACAGCACAAAAAATACTATTACGAAGACTGCCGTCTAGGTGAATAGGTCTTAGCACCGTCTATGACTTGTCTTAGATGGCGCTTCATAATCCAAGGCTTCTAGCCTAGTGGTACCACGCTCGAACCTCTTTCCAAGAGGTCTCAAGTTCGAATATCCAGAGGAGTATATTAAAACATACTTCCTCTTCTTTCGTGGTTGCCTTTGCAGCGTTTTGGGATGCCTGTGCAGCATTTCAACACCCACTCTGTGGGATTTCAGGCGTTTTGGCAATTTTCAGCACCCACTCGTGGGATTTCGGGGCGTTTCAAGACAACTTCGGGGATCAGACTCACATCCAAGAAGCGAAGTTCAAGCATTACGTGAATTGGAATCACATCTAAGAAGCGAGTGTTTATTGCAGCAGCAATTAAGAAGATGAAGCTGTTTATTTAGAGCTTAAGACTCCTATTTACTTTACATCTTTTATTTTAAAAAAAAAAAGACTCCTATTTAGTTAGTTTAGAAATGTAATGTATTTTCTATCGCATGACTATTTATAACATTTATTGTTTGAAAGAAAAAAACGGTGCTTCATAGAGAGCCGTATAAGGTCTAATTATTTTTCAATTTAATGTTGTTTTCGAGCTTTCTAGCACATTTTATTCACAAAAACATCAGTCATACGGATGAACTAAAACTATCATATGCATTAAAATAAGATATCTATTCGCATTTTACATTCAAACGATTCACAATTAAGTGAAACAATCTAATCATACATTACAAAGCAATGTATCAAAGAGAGTTATCAATTGCGAATCTAAACAACTCAAACATATCATCTATCTCATTATGTATCCTTCAAAAATTTATTATAAGAGTAGTCGTACCATTTTTTCTGGACATGTTCAATACGATCATAAAAGAAATCTTGCAGCGTCATTTTTGAAAGTACAGAAATATAAAGAAATAACAAAACTAAGTTAGTTACAACATTTGTTAAAAATATTACTATGACCTTCTAAGTAAAGATGTAGTTTGAAAAAGATTGACCCCCCTTAATTTTGACGAAGGGAAATTGTTAATATTGAAATGTCAAAATAATTTAAATAGTTTCTAGTTCTTTTTTGTTTTCAAATAAACTTGATAAAGTTACAATTATATTTACAGTATTATTTGCCTCATTTTATGTATAAGGTTTAAATGAAAAGATCAGATTTAATAATCAAACCAATCACATGAACATATATATATATAACTATAATCTAATATAGCACAAATTCTTAACAATTCAAAGGATTTCATGGTGAAAAATCGGAAACATAGTTTCAAAATCAATTTAACAATTTTCAAGCCCACTTGGTTCACATGGTCAAGCAACCCATATAAAATGGTTCAACTATGTCTGCTGATCGGAGCAAACCCAGTTTGGAGGTATGAATGCAGCCACTAAGAAAGAACTTCAACTATGTCTGCTGATCGGAGCCACCATTAGTCTCACTGTCTGCGTTGCGCCGCTTCTTCCCCTCCCCGTGTCTCGACCTTCTGGGAGCCTCGTCTTCGCTTTCACTGTCATCGTTCCTAAAGCTGTTCCCGGAATCAAAGTGGCCCTGTTCTTGAGGTTTCCCTCCTTGATAATCATCACCACCACCAAAAGGACCCCCCATCTCCTGCCCCCTACCTTGATCCGAACCCTTTTGGTCTCTTCTACCCCGGCCTTGGTTTTGAAATTGTTGAGAGGAGCTAGGTGGAAAGGTTGAAGGCGTACCAACGGGACGACCACCTCTTGGTGGAGCTGTACCCCCTGCACCCATTCCTCCCATGAAAGGGGGCCTTCCCTGACCCATCATCATCCCAAATCCAGCTCCTGGAAAATTTCCAGGATGGGAAGGCCTACCTGGAAACATCATTCCAGATCCAGGACCAGCAAATTCCCCAGAAAACCTGGGACCATATGGACCAAATCCTCGGGGAGCCATTCCATATGGGTCTGGCATGGGAAAGCCTTCAGGAGTCACACCACCGTAAGAAAATCCATCACCACCCATCATCCCTGGTGGAAAACCACGCATCCCAGGCAGTGGACGAACACCACGACCTAAAGGCATGTGAGGGGGCCACAACATTCCTCTTCCTCTTCCCCTGCCTTGAGCATTGACCCCAAACATTGGTCCGTAGTTCTCATCCTCTTCCTCACTTTCTTCCTCTTCCTCTTCTTCATTATCCTCAAATGGGACAATATCTGGATTCTCGATTTTATTTTCTGAGTTCAGACCTTTTGCTTTCTCTTCCTCTCGCTTGGATTCTGCAGCGAGCCATACTGCCTGAGATGAAAATATTATTTTTAGTCAATCAACCATGAGGACGTTGATAGCTCAAGTGTTTTTACTTGAATGCAATAGCATAATAACTTCCAAGAAAACTAGCAAAGCACTTCCAGATTTTTAATAGCACAAATGGTTTGACGAAGAGCATATCGAAGGCAATGAGTAATTTTAGCTAGTCGGGACCCCATCTCAATTGATGCAGTTTTTTAAAATGATTTTTAATAGGTGACACCGACAATGAGCTCTACCAAATGTGCGGTTTTTTAAAATGAAAATAGCGTCTAATTACCAATCATATAATTCCACAAATGGGGTAGGGGGTTATGTGTGAGGAAATGGTACAGGGTTTGAGTTAGGTGATCTTTTGAGCATATATAATAAAAGGTCTGGACTGACAACAGACATTCTGTTAAAATTTCTGTTAGTAAAAATCAACAAGGTTGAAGAATACATGCTACTTATTATCCACACATCGCGAGGATGTGAAAGAAACTGCCTTATTCAAGAAAAGAAATGCATGATGAAACTTTGAACATGGTGGTAGATTATTAATTAGTAGCTTAATACAGAGATAACGAAAAACGAAGCTTCTCACGAAAATGTATCTCCATGGCCACTGCCAACTGAAAACTAATAACTGGACTTTGGATTAAACCACATGTATTCCCATGCAATGAATTCAATAGAAGAAACACACTTTCTGAGAAGGATAGGAAAATTGGTGCACAGACAAATTAGAAATAAAATTTGGCCATAACCACTAACCAGAACAGATACAAAAATTTGGAACAACAAAATGTCAGTGAATTTCTAAGTCGCTAAAAACTAGTCATGTGATCTTTCTAATTCTAGCCCACAAGATGCACAGAGTTCTCTTAATAATTTACATGTATTGATTTAGAATGCTGGATTTAGCTGCTATTTGCACAATTTAGGGAATGTGAGCTCAGGCTGAGGTATTATATGAAGTGATTGAGCAGATGTGAAAAAAGGACACTTCAAAATGCAATACCATAAGTTCGCTGTCTGGCTCAAGGTAGAGCAAAGATGCCAATTCCTCTCCCACTGACGGTTCCAGCTCCTGACAATCACGACTTATCTGAAAATGAAAAGAAAATCAGGAATGTGTACTATGAAATGGGAATTAACTTATGGATCAAAGGCATAACTTGTAAGAAGCTGTAACGAGATTACGACTTTAGCAGGAACAGATACTTGAATATTTAAGGGAAAAGCTTCAAAAAGAAAAAAGGGGGTTCCACAATAGCGAGTGCACATAAAAGTTCTTAGGTGCTCTTTGTTTAATCTATATAACATTTATTACTTTTTTCTTTTTTTTCAATTTGGGGCTTTTTAACTCTTTCCGACCAAATTCTCAAAGCAAGTTGACATTATTTTCCACAATATGTTATAAGTTTTCTTTTTGTATTTAACTACATTTAAAGAACGATAACCTTACCATATATTTAAGACAAGTTCTGGGAAAAATTATTCATTTTAAATTTAATCTTTGACCAAAGAAACTCAAAGATCACATTCTTGTTCTAGGATGTTTCAAATGTAAAAGATGTTTCAGGCATGAGTACTTTCTAATGATGTCAGAATATTTATAAGAACTGAATGCATATATCACATGTTCTACTTTAGTCACTTCCCTGAATACAGATTACCGATTTATGAATTTAACAAGGAAACGACAATAACAACTATATGTAAAGCTTGTAAAATATATACCTTTACGGGTAAGTTTTCATTATATGGGTTCCTCAAGAGCCGAGTTTTGTGGAAGGACAATTCACACAGCTGCAACATTGGTCATCCTTAGTTAGAGAAAAGTAAGATGAGTCACATATATGTACTACCTAAAAGTTGAATGCACTCCTGGACAGGAGCACAGGCTAGAAAAAATCAATCAATGCATCAAAATTGTCGTAATGCTTTCTACAGGTTACCGGGAAAGTGATACAGAAATCCCTCACCTCTCAAGGAGAGCCACATTTATAGAGTGAATTGCAAACAAATACAGAAAGAAAGATTCACACGAGCAAGTAAACCTAAAATCTAAATATTTTCTTAGGAGAAAGAGAGACTCAAGTAAAATTCAATAGTGTTGACCAGAACCTTATATCCACAAGAACAAAATTAATGATAAAACGGGCTTGAAATTTCAAATAAAGATAGAGCAAAATGTTATTTTGTGAGAGGGAGAAAGAAGTGAAGGTTGACTCAGGAATGATCAATTCATCATCTTAAAACTTCATCGAGAATACACAAATTAATGAAAAGCAAGAAATTTGTACCTTTAACCACTTGAGTGAAAAATTGCGCCCATAATGTGCAGTCCCATGTGAATGTTTCCAATTCCCTCCACCGACAGAGCCACCAATTCTAGATGTCATCTTTGCACAACCCTATATAAAAATAAATTGAAATGTTAACCATCCATAAACACCAGCTGGAATTTCTATAGACATGATAGACCTAAAATCAATTATCAAGTAACCTTTCAAGAACCCTTCTCCGACATTGAGTAACAGATTGCAAATTTACTATCAATTATACTAATAACCATGATAATTAAAACCATACAAATGCGAAAGATGTTCGCAAAAATGTAAAAAAATCTCTGTCCAACCTGAAAATTTCTAGTCCGGTTGACTGAAAAAATGAGGATGACATTTTCCACAGAATCAAAAGCTTCATTTAGCTTAGCCTCATTACTCCTCTGAGTTGCCCAAACTCCTTGTTGCACAGAAAGTTCCAAATTGTCACGGTTTGAACTTTTGACTATAAAGTACCTATAATTCCATAGATTAAAGAAAATAAACATATAATATTATATATGACTTAAAACAAGAAGCAAAATGTATGTTCATGCATAATATGTATTGTGAAGATCAGTGTGAAGTGTTGCAGTACAGTGTAAATAGGAATCATAAAACTAAGACCGTTGTCAATATACAACAGTATGTTTTTTCCCTCAAATTCAAAGTAGATAAGTGGATGCCAAGGAAACGAAGAAGCTAGAAGTTATAGTACCAGTATCACATTGAACGCCTTAAAAAAGAATGTAAAAAAATCACTAAAAAGTCATAATAGTCCTTTTTATTTATCTATCTTCGTCTGCTGCACCCATCACTTTTCAAGAGTAATATTCTGCTATTAAGCAAATTCGTCTTACAGTAGAAGATAAAGGAAAATCTAACCCAAGGAACAAGCAACGACCCGATATACTAGTGGTTCTGAAAGAAAACTGAACAGTACATCAGGTGGCCGGAACTTCATCAAGCATGCATCATTTCAGCTTGGACATTGCAAGAAAAGAAATTCAGTGGAAAGGTATAGCTATTGATGATGGTTGGAAACAAATGAACTTAGCAAAGGAAATAGAAGAACTTGACAATTCACTAGGTTCATCTCTTAATTCGGTTAGCATGCTCACGAGAATTAACAACCTATACATTTTTGTTGTTTCAGTGGTAGATAAGAGCTAGTACATAAATTACTAATAATATTACCTAAGTCTAGCTATTAATAAAAGTAAGGACAAAGAAGAAGACAAACCGACAAAAAACTACTCCATAAGCCCTGTTAAAAAGACATACTGATGTAGAACATAACACCCAATTCCAGTGCTTATTGATTAACGAAAAGCGTAAAGGAGAACAATTATGGATAATCCTGAACAAAGGCTTGTATATAAAAATGCTTAGTCATTTAAGGTTGCTACTAGTCTTGAAGTAAACTAATTACAGATCACATAAGATAACTCTCAAATATAACTTCCATAAATAAGTACATCAACTGTTTTACAAGAGCTAATTGAAGATCTTGAAACTCTGAACACACCTAGATGTTCCTTGTGGTAGGGGTGTGGCTGTCCTGTTAACCTGATTCTGCAGGGATCCAGGAGCATTTTGTGCTTGCACTTGGCTTACTTGTTGTTGGGACTGTTGACCTTGCTGTTGCTGCAGATTCACATTGGGGGACTCAGCAGTGGAAGATTTGGGAACTTGATATACACCATTCTGTCCCTGTTGGGTCTGAGGTTTCTCCGTCTGTTGTGAAAAATTGGCATTTCGATTTTGAAAAAACCTGTTAGAGTTTCCATAGCCATATGAAGTCAACTGCTGAATCTTCTGTAAAATTTCAGCAACAGGAGGCGGAGGTCCAGGCAGTTTAGCATGTCTATACCGACAATCAGCGCCATTTGGACAAAATCCAAGTTTGTACCTATGACAAGAACATGCCGGTCAGAAATATTCTTACTGAGATAATAACTGAGACAACTTGCAGCATGTGGCACACAATTACATTAGAGGCCTCAATGTTGGATCTTATTACATAATTCCTTCAGTTTTAATAACTTCTCAATAGCATCCAACGAGAAACCACATAGTTTGAACATATAAACTTTTTTCCCATGTGATAAGTGATTTGATAATGTAATTACCTCTTATGATCAGAATTTACAAAACTTGATTTCCCGAATATGAGAATCAGAACTAAATTTTACATATTTCTCTTCTGTTGCCCTCCTCCCCCACCCCGCTCTTGTTGGAGTAAGACTTGTTGTAGTATTCTAACATAAAGATAAATTCATCTGTTACATATTACGACGTTAGATCTTAAATCAAACAACCCTCTCCTTATAATTTTACCATACAAATGATATATAAACTGTGCATTTTAAGAATGCACAACAAAGTAACGAATTGAACTAAGATACAATCTTTACACTACCAACAAACTCCTGCTATAACCCCATACCTATCACCATTGCACACTACACCCTAATATCATAAACCAAATAGTAATCACAAAATCAACACATACAGAATACAAATGCACGCTATAATAGTCAACAGATCACAACAAACAATATAAACAAACGAACCACAGACACTAGACTCCTTATTATCTTCATTGGTGTGCATATAAATACATTCTATACACTACTCTAATCAACAAACAAATGCAGACCATACTAATCAACGAGCAAATACACACTCTACTTATCAACGACTCACGAAACAGAAACCAGTTACAACAAACATATACTACATAGACATATGCACAAATACACGATATCGTAACAACAAATCACAAAAACCCAAGATAATCATCAATACAGCAAACAAACCATACATATTACACTCCTTAATATCCTCATTGGTGTGCTTATATATACAATCCTGCTCCCGACACTCGCCATACAACCGAAAAAACCTACAAACTGGCATCCTAGCCTTATCAAACTGATGCAAAAACCCACAAGCATCTCCCTTCATACACAACGAACGCAACCAATGCCGACAAACAGTCTGTCGAAAACTCCGCCTCTGCCCACCACCACCACCACCATCTGGAGGTCCAACAGCAGAGTGGTTTTGGGTCACTTGATAGTTTGAGTTAGTTGAGGGGGTTTGGTGGGTCGTTGGATGAGAGGCGGTTGGTTGGGTTGGGATTGTATCCAAACCGCCTTCGAAATCGAAGCTCAGACCTCCTTCTCCATCGTCCATTGGGGGAGCGGGGTGGTGGGGGTTTGGAACTGTCCCAAAACAATTGTCCAATTTGGAAGTGTAATAAACGTGATATAGTAGATTATTTGTGTTTTGTCCCAAAAAGATTGTCCAATTTGGAACTGTAATAAGGGTGATAAAAGTGATTTTTTGTGTTTTGTCCCAAAACGATTGTCCAATTTGGAACTGTAATAAGCGCGGAGACTGATGGAGAGTGATTCCGAAGGAGGTTGGAGGCCGCCCAAGAGCGATAGATTGGTCTGTATCTTTTTGGGAGTAGAGGGTCGTGGACGGCTTGATTCGGTTTGATTTTGAACTAAAATCAACTTATTTCGTTGGTTTTTTCAAAAATCGGATCTATGTCGGTTCTGTTAATTCAAGGGTGGAACATAAAGTAAGTTCGATTTCAAAAAAAATCGGCTATTTTCAAGTTAGTGCGGGTCAGTTTTGTTTCGATTTTGTGCACATTTTTAATAAATTGTAAGAAAATGGATTCTATTCGAGGTTCAATTTAATGTAGTTAAGACATTATTTTGTGTTCGGTGAAGGTCACATTGAGTGTTCTATTCAGTTCGAAATATATAAATATACAACTTTTTCGCCTAACTTTTCTTAGTTTTATAACGAAACATTTGACTTTTGAGTTCAAACATTATCCTCAAGTCTCTAAACTAATCAAATTTAATCGCACTTCGGTCTCTTGAGCTTATCCAAACTTTCGAATATCCTAATCTCAAATAGTTCAAAAAAAAAATAGAATTTTAATGAAGATAATTATTTAGTTACTTTTTACAAGTCTATAAACTATAATCCAAGACCAAAGAATAGTTTCCATGTGATTGAATATTTTATAATTTGTAACTATGTGAATAAAGTGACAACATCTCTACGGTAACCACGCACTATTAACAACCTAGGCACATTTTCAACCAAGAGATCCAAGTACTCCATGAAGAAGTATGCTGGATGACTAACCGGTGGCGGGGGTAAGCTCACCAGCACAACGGCAGCCATTCTCGAGTGCTTCAAAATGGTCGAATTCAGCTTCAACGTCGTGAAAAGGAACTTCTCCACTTGCTGTTCGTTGACAATTACAGGCTTCCCCTCAGCCATCAATGGTGTTTGTTCCCTCTGCGCTCGCTCCTTCATTTCTGTCATGTAGCTACTAACTCTCCTCTGAGCAGCAGTATATGCCTCGATAGACTCGTCTTGCTGCTCTGCTTGCCCGTCCCATGACTTCATGGAGATTACGGTTACCTCTGCTTGCATCCTGAGATCATAAAGGAACTTCTTCACGTCACCTTTTAGCCCCGCAGCATCATCATCTTCTTCAGCAATACAGAATACATGAATCTTACAGCTCTCGAAACTCTCCTTTGTTAGAAGGAGTTGGGAAAGCAGCAACATGAGACCACCATCCCTCACGATCCAATATAAGTCGATGGAGCCATATTGTCTTTGATATTCGTTTGGCCATTCATCAAGGCCCTTGACAATAACGACTGCCTTATTTGCAACTATGCAATCACAGATTATTCCAACAAAAGTGGCAGGAATCTCTGTCAGATTTTCACGACGCCATATTTCAGGGTATCGCATTACAACAATGTTAGGCTTGAGATTTCCAAGGCCCATGGTCTGCACAATCCCTCGAAATCCATCAGACATACTCGGAGCAACCACAATTTCTGCCACACCTTCACATCGCTTGTAGTCAATGTAAGCACTAAGCGCCCTCGTGGCAGCTTTAGCTTCCTCAGCTTTTTCATGATAATCTCCATCTAGTATAGAGACAAATATAGACATCCCCCTGCCCTTTTTCTTCATACAATTGGCAAAATCGGCGAGTTTAGGATGGCAGGGAACATTTTCTGGAAGCTTTCCCCAAGGTCGGCAGAACACAAGAGGAATAGGGTACCAGTTCTTTGGGTGTACTTGACTAGCTGCAACAAGAAAAACTCTGTCATAATCATCGAAAAGAGGTGATAACACAAGCATTAATAATAAGCATTAACATTTGTAACCAAGTTGGACCTACCCACAGATTCTTAACAAAGCGAGGAAGAATAAAGGATTAGAAAAGAAAAGATGAGCAGTTATGACTTACAAGACAACATTAATTTAGTAAATGCATTTGACGCAAGGATATGATATAATATTTTCCTGTACTAAAGACGTGAGAGATAAATGAGAAACGCCGATACATGAGATTCAAACACAATTAGTAGATCAAAGGTCATCATACGAACCTCCTAATGATCGAAGGCTACGGAGAGCAAGTTGAAAATAAGCACTCTTAAAGCCGTCACCCCAGTCTCCAGCTTTACCCTTGAGACCAACATAATAATATATAAGACTTGCAAGGGCTAGAGATACCACTGTGAAGGACCATGAGATCAGAAACATGATAACTGTAGATCAAAAAAAAGAGAAACTGTAAGTATTAAATATCACATAGCGACGTGGAGCACATCAATGACTTGACGGTAGAAGATATGTTCAAGAATTCGGTAAGCAACATAATTTAGGACTTCCAAAATAGGAATAAACTTATGATTAAGTAAATAATAATTTACTCGTACAAATTTGCAAGAACCAACTAAAAAACGACAGTTGAAGAAATGAAAAGCGATGAAGTTGATTTTTCTTGAATAAAAGAATATACATTTGTATCAATCGACAGAATGCAAATAACATTATTTCCTACTAGTAAGGCAGACATGTGATTACTATCTATACTGAGCATGAAGCCATGAATCATGTTACTCATGGTTCAACACACCAAAAGAAAAAAATATATTATAATATATTGCTAGCTAACTCGTGTATTATAGAGCATACCAATGCAAAGCAATGCTCCAACGAGTGAGAGGCTCCAATGGTGAAACTTCCACCGTGGACGCCAACTGGGAGCATCCAAGAGATCTAGGAGAAAGCATGATAAATTCACTCCGGCATAGCACAGAAGGTAAAACATGGTTATGGTAGGTGTAATAAGATCTAGATTCCCAATGATAACACATCCTATACAGAGGAATGCAGTAAAAAAAGTAGCAGCATGAGGTTCACCACCATCAACCACCTTGAAATAATTAAGAACAGGCAAAATATCATCATTGGCAATGGCGGCAAGTAGACGTGGAGCTCCAGTCAGACTTTGAAGAGCTGCACCTAAGGTTGAAAGGATGATACCAATATAAATGACTGCCGGGAAAGGCCAAGCAATTGTTGCTGTAAGTAGCCTGCATAGTTAAGCATCGAAATGAGATCTTCAACATGATACAACCATTTCATCTGTTCAACTGAAACAAATTAGTTTGGAACCTTTACATGGAAACACCACAAACTTTACCCATATTAATGAGTGTACCAATTCGAGCATTGAACTTAAGGCCAACTGACATGTTGTCTAATTAAACTACCATTGCAACCAGTATAATATCAGGTGAATGTGAGCGATGTCGCTGTGCCAACATTCACTTTTATAACTCATACACATGGGAGTATAAGTCGGATAGATTATTGTGCCAATATAATGTGTACATCATACAGTAAATACTTCAGCAAATATGCATACTTCAGATATCTACACTATATTTAATTGGGGAAGGGGGGAATTAGTTATTCTTTGAATGAAGCCCCATGTTCTTTTTTAGCCAATAAGCAAGTGACACATATTTAAATTGCAACTAACTCCCAATTAGTTTCTTTTTTTGAAAATTTGCAAAGGCCTATTATTATTTTATACATTAAATTATTTAAGTATAGTTATTAAAAATAAAATAGTTACCTATATATAATGTATATTTATTTAATCATTTTTATCATGCACATATTTTGAATTTCACAAGAATATTTATCATCATATATTCATGTAAAAATTAGTGCAATAATATATATTTTAATATAATAACCGAACTCGCACAGGTTAAACTGTGCACAAACATCTAGTATTGATTATCTGGGATGGTGAATGGAGCTGATGTCATTGTACCAACATTTCCATTTATTATCACATTCATATCTGTTCAACTTACAATCAAACAACATTACTGGTGGTTTTGGATATGGGCAGCTTTTGGAAAGAAAAGAACAAATTTAAAGATCCAACCATTAGTTACAGAAAGAATATAACATTTCAAAAGAAAATCTAGTCGATGTCGATTTCAGAAACAAGAATTAGAAGAACGAACACCCCACACATATACACATATAAGAAAATATCTTGACATATTTCATCCATACAAAGTAAAAGTAGTAATGAACAACTATTTTTCAAATCCATGAGTAGCTGGATCGTAAATAAGTAATAATAATCAATATGGAAAAAACACGACATATGTCTTGACAATGAACACAAAAAGATGGTCTCTCTGCAACATAATTTAATTTCCCACAACTAACGTAATGTAAAAATATTAGTTGGAAACCAATAAGGGCATCACCATCCTCAACATAAGAGAACATAGGGTGTCTTTCCAGTTGATCATGACTCAACATTACCTGTCTGTTAGAAGCTTATCTCTTGTTGCTACAGATCCAAAAAAAAACACAGTTATAATGTAAAGTCCAGTGGTAGTCAAAGTTGCAGCTAATGTCCCAATTGGAATAGAACGTTGAGTATCCTTCAGGGAGGCTGAACGGTTAGATCCCGCCATAATACCAGTTACAGCTGGGAAAAAGAGACCTACCAACGCGCTGAAATAATAAAATTCAGGTACTCCTATTTTACATGTAATTTATATAGAAGAGAGTACTATAAAGGAACTGGACTGCCACATCAATAATTATACCAGGTGAACCGATGGGTGTGGCAATAGATTATACTACAAAGTTAAATATGTTTATTTAAGTGCAAACCTACTAGGACCTAAACATAAAAAGTAATACACAAGAAATAGTCAGTATCATGATACTAAAATCAAGATTTTTGTTTACCATTACATTATTTATGTACACATGACTATAATCTTCCTTGCACTGCAACAGTTTAAATATTCTTTCAGAGAGTTCCATAATTTGTTTTCCTCTAAAAATACTAGTCCATTTTCCCATCTTCTTTCACTTCACTCAAATGGTGACAACAATTAAAAGTATCAGCAACAATATGTTTGACAAGGTACCATTATAGCTCTTAAGTATGTCAACTACTTCAAAAGCCGATTGATGAAAAAGAAAGAAACGGCATGTAAAATAAGGAAAAACACTCACTTGAAGTTCCAATATATTTTCCCGTAAGGATCAGGGATTCCAGCATTATTGGTCATTTGGTAAGCAGAACTCCAATTATCTTTCAATGATTCCGAACTTAAACCAGTAATTCCTTCTGCAATTATAAACAGTAGAAGGTGAATATGGGGTTATGTATACAAGTAGTCTTCAACGAAGATAGAGAGAACATTTAGACAAGAAATAAGTGTAATACTCCATCTTACTAAATGATCCCCTCACAAAATCCCCATCTTCTCAACTTCGATTTCATCCGCTATCAAAATAACACTTCTTGTTATCTTTTCCCGAAGTTTCAAGACAATAAATTGTGTTCACGCATGTGATGCCTTAAACGAGAGGATACAAATCTTATATTCTCTTACTCTTGGATATAATGGAATAAATAAAAACGGCTCATTACACTACCTGAAGTAGTAGATAGTGTTTGCACTCCTTTCTTGGGTCAATTTGGAAACAGCCTCCCTGTTATCACAGGGGTAAGGTTGCGTACTAATCGTTCCCCCTTACCCCGCTTAGGCTAGAGACTGTCCAAGGCATTGGGGCATGTTAATATAATGCGTGTATATATATATGTGTGAGAGAGAGAGAGTTTTTAATGATATACCTTCAGGTTTATCCTTCCCTGCTAAGAGCATGCCCATGAATATACAAAACAGCGAAAATAGAACCGGTACGAGAAGGGCTGGTGCAACCCGATTGATCATTTTTACACCACCAAAGACAATGAAACACAAAAGTATGGTAATAACTATCCCATAAATTTGCAAGTCGTGCAAACTAGGAGTTGCTATAGGTTGTGCAATGTCTGTGCCATTAACTTTTGTGACAGTCTCTGCAGTCAAGGAAAGTAAAAGTAACTCAAAATCTCTTATATCATCATACTTCACTGCCTTTGAAGAGGCTTCGGCCTAAGCGGGGTAGGGGGGTCAGATAGTACACAAACTTACCCCTGCAATAACAGTAAGTCTGTTTTCATATTGACAAAAGAGTGAAGTGCAAACATGAGATACTACTTCACCAAAGATAAGAAGTGTAGGAAATGAGATTAACCATTTTTGATTTATTTCATTATATCCAAGAGGCAGAGAGTAAAACCAATATGCGACTCCATAGGACATGGAAATAACTCAAAATTTCTTACAAACATATAAAAGTTAACCTAAGAACTAGGTGTGTTTGCGAAAATTATTTCAGTATTGTTACCTCTGAAAATTCCAGCACTTGGAACAGCCTTTAAGAAAGTTTCTACAGCTCCCAACACATAGCTATATACAAAATATTCAAGAAATGAACAAAGATGAGATAGAGATAAGGAGACGAACAATATGGAAGTAAATGGTCGCAGATTCTGCCAGATACGAACAATAGTAAGAAATGAATACGAACTCACTTGTGTGGTCCACCTTCATTATGCAATCAGGACGTGAAAAGTTATTTAATAAGCAAGATGAAGTTTCTAATATATATGAAACCTTTCAAGGGCCAGCTATGCTATTTGAATTATTAAATATATCAATCGATATCAGTAAAATAATAAATAAAATAAGTGGATACATTTTTGAGATCCTAAAGTAAATAAAAGTTTCAAGGGCTAGGCATGCTATTTGAACTACTAAATATAGTCAGCAAAATTTATAAATAAGATAACCGGATAGATGTTTGGGGATCTGAAGGACAGAAAAACAGTATGTAATTTATAGAATTAGGTGCTACACAGAAATATACACTTACAGAGCACCGGCAACTGCATTCCCAAGGAAAAAACACAGTCCAATGCTAACACCAACTTCAGGTCCCAAGGCACGACCAATGAGGTAATAAGGACCACCGCCCTTGATAACATAATTTAAAGTACCATATTAGCAAACTGAGCAAGTTCCTTTGACCTTGTTATCTATCTTAAGGATCTAATGAAAAGAAGAAAAATTAATATATTACCTTCATTGCACCATTAGTTGCTATTGCACTCAGCGATATTGTTGTCAAGAAAGTACACGAGCCACAAAAGGCAACTAGCAACAATGACTCACCTACCCCAGCCATTCCAATGATCCTGCATTTTCTCCAATAGATAGAAAAAGAAGAAGAAACGTTGTAACCAAGCTAGGCCCGTTGCGGTGGAAAGGTATTTGTACGAAGTAAAATACTATGAACAAGATCTTTTCTTGAGCCTAATGTAGACACATGCAGCAACCACTTAGAAATTCAAATAAGGTTTAGGAATTACCAAGTAAATCTGATGTAATAGATGATCCCCATAATATTTTGCAAGCATGGCATAAAGACGCCCATCATTGTCCCCAATTGGATACCAGTAGGCTGAATGAACAAGGTATAAAGATTTATAGGTATTTAATATTTGTAGCAGTGTTCATTTGCCAAAACTCATAAGTTGTTATTGGGGATTTGGCGGTCAATAGTTTCAATAAGCTATAGACAACCACTCTAAGTTGAACGTATCGTGTCTAAGAAATAGGCAAGTGAAATAGAAGGAGTGTCAAGTACCGTAGGACGCCCAACTGTACCCCTTGAGTCATCACCCTCTCGACGACTTGATGAAGCATGTAATTGATCCCCTGCCATGCTGGAAAGAGACCTCATCAGCTTTAGCTAGTACTACCTTTTTAAAGATCATACACCATGTAACGCGCCGCCCCGGAACACCGGGTCGGAACGTTATTTGATTTGATGGACTGGCCTCAAAACCATCACGGGTCTTTCGAGCACGTTTTGTCCTCACTCACGTGCTCACCGAAACACTTTCCAGTGGGTTACCCATCCCAGAATTACCCCAAGTCAAGCACGCTTAACTTTATAGTTCTTATGAGTTGGGCTACCGAAAAGAAGATGCATCTTGATGGTATGAATAGTACCAATCAAATCATATCAAACATATCACATCGCCCACTTCGGGCCGGATATTACACACCATCTGTGTTTTCTTTTGAACATAAACATGATACAACATTTCACTCTATTGGGAGCTAGGCAAAGGAAAAAGAAGAGATCCTCCAGAGAAAGTGGAAAAAGTAGGAAAAATGAAAAGAGCACTTACCTCCTGACTCCTAATATATTTACAAGAGAATCGAAACCAAATAACTCCAATTTGGATTGGCTCTGAAGACCATTAACATCGTGTTGAGGCAGCATCCCACCTTTTACAGAACCCGTAACTGGTTTCTCCCCTGTTGTCATTATCCTGACATGGTATTAAATCGGTGTGAGGAATGAGAACCCGCTTGGCACCATTAACATATACATGAACCAGTGATAAGAAACATCATAAACAAATTAAAGCATGAATTGCTAAGCTACGCAATCATTAAATCTTTTGTATTGAGCCATACAGAAAATTTGGTTCAGATTCACAGTATTTAACTTAAATTCAAAACTCAAAACTCCAAGTATTCAATTGTAAATTCTTTGGAACGCAAGAAACCCCACTAACCCGATTTCAGTTCAGAAACCATAAATTATTTCAGCCATCATTCGCTCTCCGATTACTCAAATCATTTTAAATTTCATATATCATAGCGTGATCGAATCACATCTTAGAACCTTTTCCCAACACCCAAATCCCTGATGAGACCCACATTCCTCCATACATTAGCTCTACTTTACTGCATCAACACCCCTAACATGCCCCTCAAAGTACACATGCTTCCACACTTAAAAACCATTTCTAGTTCTCTCCAAATACAAACAAATGTACTTCCTAATTCCAAAAAGATCATCCTTTTTTGAATTTTGAGGGTTATATATAATGTAATTATAGTCACATGCTAGTATGTTTCATGATTCAACACAATCTTTTTAAAACTATGAAATAAATTTACATATAAAACTGAATATACTAGCTAAAAATATATGAAATGCTAGCATTTCAACATACTTAAGTACCAACATGATATTTTGATCCAAATGAAACTTATATATATCGAGTAACTCTACAAAGTTTGTCAATTTAACAATTAAAAACCAAACTGGACAATCTTTTTGGAAGCTATCAAATAACTTTACATGTAACATAACACAAAATTGAACACACTAGCGAAAAAAACGAATTCAATGCTAGGACATTCAAAACATATTAATGCCAACAAGATTACTTGATTCGAATCAAAGTTACATGCATCAATTAACGTTACAAAGTTGGTTACTTTCGAAAACTAAAAAAAATCAAACTGGACAATCTTTTCGGGACAAATCAAATACAAACACACACATCAATAAATAAATTACTTGGGCCTAGAGAAAGAAGACGAAGGATCAACAGAAGACATCTCTATAACAGCACGATCAGCATCATTGTTCACGACAGCCTCGTATCTACGTACCCCACGTGCCCCTCCTCTACCACCAGGTGATAAAACATCCTCATTCTCATCAGACACCTCTGTCCCAAAATCTTTGTCCATTTTTATTCAAGAATTTGTACTATACTATATTGTTACGTATACATATTTTCATCAAGAATTTGTACTGAATGGTAATGACTTTGTCCCAAAAAATTATCCAGTTTTGTGAACTTATGGACAATGGTGCAATAGAGATCTAGAATGAAATGTACTGAATTATGGTGCATGTGTCCCAAAAAGGTTGTCCACTTCTGAATATTAATGGACAATTTCGTAATAGAGAAAAAAATTGAATTATAAGAAGTTCCATCAATAATAATGAAATTTTATTTAGAGACTTTGTAATTTGTTAAGTATTACTCTTAATTTAAAAAGTTGATTAATGTTGAGATTAGAGAAATTTGTTAACTACAGAAAGAGAAGCGGATCTGAACATTATAAAGTGGGTATTCATCAAAATGCTATATATATTGAAATGTGTGTTTGAAGCACTCAAATATATCGTAATTTAAACATAGATATTAATTGACTTTTAAAAGTATATAATTTTATTTTACTTGTAAAAAGGTCATGTTCGATTGAACGGGATTGAACCAACCGAGGTTCGCCCATATGCAAGTACCAAAAAGATCGTTTAATTTTTTTAGATAAAAAATGGGGGTGAGTGAGAAACATGTTGACTATTTGAATAGAGGTCAAAAGGTTGAATATTTATTCAATTCTTTTTAATTGTCATTTGCTGTTTTTATCATTCTTATTTTTTAATCATTATTCAATTTTTTATTTTATTTTTACAAAGACATAAACGTTTATCATTTGATTTGCATTTAGAAACATTTCAATTATTACTTAAGTAAATTTTTTATGACATAACTATTATCATGTAATGTATAGTTAAAGCTGGACACTGAAATAAACCATAAAAATTAAATTAAATAGGAAATGAGTGATTATTTATCAGCTACTTTGGTGTTGCTAATTGTTCATTTATCTTTGAATAACTTGTTAAAATTTATTTAGATCAAATGCATAGTCTACCTTCACATTTCAAAACGAGTTTGGATCACTTGTTACATTTTTATGCGACACTCTTGCTATTTCAATCTTGCAAACGTATTACCTTAATAACTAATTTTTATAAAGTTATTTACCATATCATCCAATTAAAAAATTGGTTGTTTTTGTTTTTTATATCAAAAATTTGTAATTTTTTGATTTTTTTAATAATAAAAACTTATAAATAGTCAAATATTTGCCTCAAAAAATATAAATAAGAATGACATTGAATTAGATATAATAATATATGCCTATAATATGATTGGATATGATGATTACAAATTTTAAAAAATAGATAATAATACAACTGTAACATAGAGTATCACGTGAAAATGTAACTGAAGATCGGTGCTCTTTCAAAACATACTAATGATAATGTTGGAGAAATTTACATATAATCAAATAAAGCATATTTCACGAATTGTTTAATTATTGAACAATGTATAGTAGTTGGATCTAAACCATTTATATTAGTTATTCATTTCTTTTTTAACAATGACCGACGGTTGCTATTTCTCGAGTACGCACTAGATAGAGCTTGGATTGTTGTAATAACTTGCAAACCACATCAGCCAGGTAAATTACACTAGCCAAGCCCCTGTGATCGGCTAGGCCGAAAAAATATTAGTATGCTTTCAAGGGTTCACGTTTCAACATGGTCCCAACTTTCTTCACTAAAACCATAGTCTACATGTTGATACCCACTACGCCCCAACCTACTCATCACAGCAAGACCTGTATAATATGGATCAATATGAAGTTATCAATACAAGTAACAAATGGAACGTAACTCAAACAAGTTGAACATATAACTATGTATGCAATGCAGAAACATCGGATATCTACCTTCGATGACCCTGTACAATGCTGACCACCATCTATCCGCGGGAAGATTGTCAGAACTTAGCGTGTCTTGAATGTCTGCATCGTGTTTTCCCTCCATCACACTCTGGAGTGTTACCACTGCATCTTTTGTTTTGTTTATGATATTGTTCCCGTTTTCAGTTTTGAAAACTTCGAGGTCCTTCAAGGCCGAGGCTAGATTAACAGTAACAGCATGCTGTGCGGCAGAAGCCCAGTGAGATGACAACAACGTTCCTCTTCTTGTATCTTCCTCGTCGATCTTTTTCTGTCTATTTTTTCCAAGTGCGAGACTTCTTAAGTACTGAGCATTTGCTGCACCTGTACTTTGGACCATCCTATGGAATACACTCTCCTCACGTTCAAGAAGTTTCTCAGGAGTTTCATGTTCCACCACCTAATCAAACGAAACCAGCGTCAAATCTTAGAACCACTTTTTGGGTAGAAATATTAACCAATATCACTTTAAATTCATTCATGGAGTGGACCAGATAGGTAACGAATGAGGCAAAGTACCTGTCCGGCATCTAGCACAAGAACTCGGTCGCAATCAATGATAGTGTTCAGTCTGTGAGCAATGATGAGCATTGTGCATGATTTGAACTCCTCTCTAATGGTTTTCTGAATAAGTGCATCAGTTCTGACATCGACGGCTGCAGTTGCTTCATCCAGAACAAGTATCTTAGATCTTCTCAGTAATGCCCGAGCAAGGCTTAACAACTGCCTCTGTCCAACGCTAAAATTCTCGCCACCTTCTAAAACTTTTTTGATAAATATTTAACACCATATTAGACTCCCTCTAAAACTTGACAAAAACAAGAATTTTGGGAATTTACTTGACCAACATTCACAATTACAAAAAACCAGATAGAGAGATGTCAGGGTCTTAGTCAACACCGATTTCATATTAGAACCTTAACAATTAGGATTCTAAAAAGAATTATGCTGATAGTCCACACTATCTTACTACGATTGGAACATATAAACAGAAACATCTTCTAAAGTTTACAAGCAGATAAGTTTTCCCACTTTGTTACGGGTATCTTCAATCTATGCATTATATTAGTTGTCTCTTGTTCGATTTTCTGACAAGGTTAAAAGAGGTTATACTCTTTTAGGTTTCAACTGTATAAGTCAGAAGAACCAGATGAAAAAACCAATTTATAGAACTACACAAATAAAGGAGAAACACTTTATACCTCTGCTTCAAGACCAAAAACATTTTTTCTGATGGCATCCTTCAGGTGGGCTCGCTCCAGAGCTTCCCAAAGGTCAGCATCAGAATGTTCACTAAAAGGATCAAGATTAAAGCGAACAGTTCCTGACAAAAAGTATTGTTAACTATTTATTTAATTGATCTTAATAATAGAAAAGAAAAGGAGATATATCGGGAAAAATATGTAATGCATGTGCGTTCCTACTTCAGTGGCACTTTAAATTACTATGCAGTCATTCACTTACCAGAGAAAAGAACCGGTGTTTGTGGTATGATACTTAAAACTTGACGCAGATCGGTCAATCCAAATTTCCGAACATTGTAATCATCTATCAATATCCTTCCACTTTCAAGTTCAACAATTCTGAATAATGCATTAAGCATGCTGGACTTCCCTGCACCAGTTCTGCCAACAATCCCTACCTTCTCGGATGGAGAAATAGTGAATGAGAGTCCACGAAGGACAGGGGGAAGTCCAGGTCTATAACGTAAAACAACGTTTTCGAACTTTATTGATCCATTTGAAGGCCATCCTGGTGGAGGACGATTGCTTTCAATGACATCTGGTGCCTCAGAAGGTAGGTCCATATATGTACCAACACGCTCAACGGCATTGAGACTATTTTCTGCTCTACTTGCTTGCCTCAAAACATTGCTTAACAAAGTTGTGATATTTAAGGAATAACTGAGAAGAAGACCCATTGTAGATGCAAATTCAAGCTGATTTTCTACTTTCCCATTTTGCATGACGGCGAAGGTAGCTGTCAACCAGATCATGATACCCCCAAGTGTTTCAAGTCTTATGGTAAGCCAACGATTGGAACTTACATTGGCCAGAGTGAATCTAATATTATTGTCCATAGAATTCCCATTAATCCTTCCCATTCGTTCATATGCCTTATATGCACGAATAGTTGATAAACCATTTAAAGCTTCTCCGAACTGTGCATACACAGGAGATCTAGTAATAGAATCTAGTCGTTTTACTTCACGGGATGTTGCCTGTAAAATTGTGCAACAGTTAGTTCTTCTGATATCTAAAACTTCTAGAATTAAAACAAAATAGGTTACACCCTATGAATTATACATGATTGGCATAAGTGCACCAAATTTACACCCTATGAAAATAAAGCTTTGTTCACACATGAATACATTAGTAAAAATATTCTGGCTAAATATAAATCACTTTCTTGTCATGTGATCTCATAATGAAAAATCTAAACTTAAGTAAGAAAGGCTAAAAATACTGTAAAATAGGGTTACTAGATGTCCTAGACATGTTCCCTATTCTAATAACGGATTATAAGCGGATATGTGATTACTTTTTGGACGATGGAAGAAACTCTAGGATGAAGCTTCATATAGATGATGAATCCTAAGACTAAGGAAAAAATAACAAGATCAGTAACAACTAAGCAACAGAAACATTTCAGTTCCCTCCCAAGGCTTAACTTTTTTGCAGCTTTCTTTCCTCTAGTGGTTTAAGGTCAAACAACCTAGACTCGATCTGCATTGTTACTTATCTTTGTTCATCTTAGACATTGATTTAATCTTGGGTCTTTAGTTCGTCAATTTCATTTTGTAGAGACTAGAATAAGAATTGCTTAAGGCTGTCTTATGTTCATCATCATAAGCAATAATGGATGCTACTAAACTTTCTCATATCAGGCACATAAGAGCAAGCTACAACACGTTGACTGCATCTTAAGATATCCTATTATCCACATATCTATATCTCATTGTTCTCTAATATGTGGGGTGTGTGCATGAGAGATAAAGAGAGATAAAGAGAATGTGAACGAGACCTGGTAATACAGGTAGGCTGCATAAAATAAGATTAGGAGTGGCATTATGGCCCAGAGGGATATGGTACTGACAACCCCTATCAGAATGAAAGTTGAGAGAAGCTGCCAGACTTGAGTTAAAAACATATTAACCAAATTTGCAACATTCCGATCAATATCACCGAGATCCTTGGCAAATCTGTTGATAATCCTGCCTATAGGGTTGGTGTGGAAAAACAACATCGGAGCTTTGAGTATAGATTGTAGCATGGAATCATGGAGTCTCTTTGCTGCATTCAGGCTTGATATTATCAGCCAAAAGGAGTTTGCTAATGTCACTATGACCTGTTTCATAAAGGAGGAATGAAATCTAAGTGACAAAATCAACACTTTTAACAAAATGTCATTAAGAATGCAATAACAAGGGGATAAGCTATGCATATGAACCAAGCGAAGTCAAATAAATTAGGCCTTTTGGGATAAGGAATTCATACAACTTTGTAGAGAAAGATAGACTTCAGAGTCCAATTATTCAAGCGCATACCTGGCCAAAGGAAAGAAGAGCATAGACAAATATGTAAAATCCAGGTTGATAGTTGCTTGAACTACTTTGGTTTGTCCAGACACTTAACCATGTGCTGCTTAGAACTCGAAGTATTTCTGTTGATACATAGCAGATGAACAATACCATGACAACCCATAAACCTCCCATAGCAGTTTTGTACCTGAAAAGCAAACAGAAAAGGGAAAACCATGAGCATCGTAAAATATGAAAGAACATGTTACAACACTGCTGTATGATAGTACTCAAACATTCTGGTTGTCGGAGGTACAAGGATTATTTAGCGCAGCTTCTATGGATAGCATATTTTTTTTTCTTTTGGACCACATCTGTGAGCACAATCACATTATAGAAACATAATCCATTGCATACAACTCAAGATACATAACAAATATCGAATTGATGTCTATGGGGATATTTGAGAATGGTTAAAAGGTTTCGCACAATCTGAAGCACACATTTAATATTATGATCATAAAGGTACGGTTGTAACCTCATTAAAACATTCCAGTTAACAACGCCAGTCTCTCGTTCTTCTTGCTTGATCAGAACAGACTTGGCATTTTTCCTTCTCTTCATGGGATTTACATCTTCTGACAAGTTATTCAATGCAGCTTTGGAAACAGAACTTTCATTATTCAGATCACTACCATTTATATCTTCTTCAATATGGTCTTCCAATTTCCCTGCATTCTCCATTAGTTTCTGAAAATATGAGCCACTCATGGAAAGCTCGTCAAAAGTTCCCTGCTCTTTTATCATGCCATCGGAGATGAAAATGATTCTATCCACCTGAGGAAGGAAGTGTAGTTGGTTTGTGACCAGTACTCTTGTTTTCCCTTTCAGCTCATCCCTAATACAATTGTTGAAAACCTGGAATCAAAGACACACATATATATGAGAGAAGATGCGAACCACGTCCTTTCCATATTTCCCCTTCCTCTCATTTTTCAGTCCATTCGTAAAAAACTTTTTATTACCTGCCGCCCAACACGTGCATCTAAAGCACTCAAAGGATCATCAAATATGTAAACATCAGCATTTGAGTAAACAGCCCTAGCCATGGAGATTCTTTGCTTTTGTCCTCCACTTAAATTCACACCTCTTTCTCCAATCTCAGTGAAATCACGGCCCTAGAAAATTAATGTAGGCAATTAAATTGAGATAACCTAAACAAGCCAGTAACGGACAAAGATGCAACTTCTGTAGAATTCATGAGCCTTACAGGAAGTTCCTCCAGATCGTGCTGCAGTGCAGTTACATCTACAGCCTTCCAGTACAAGGGTGACTCAAAGGTAGATCCAAATAATATGTTGTCACGCACCTGTAGAGATGCTCGTGGGTAAGGTATTAACATTAATAGTTCAGACTTTATTGTCACTGAATTGAAAAGCTGTATTTTATCTGAAAAAAATGTCTTCTTCTAGATATGTTAGCCTAAAAGCAGAAATAGTGTAACGAATAGCGGAGTAAATCTCACCGTAGCATTGTAAATCCAAGAAATTTGAGGAACATAAGCAACGCTGCCTCTAACAGTAACATCTGAATCTCCTAAAGGAGGAAGTTCCCCTAAAATTGCTGATATTAGAGATGTCTTTCCTTCCCCAGTGCCACCAACAACAGCGACCAGTTCTCCCACTTGTACATCCAGATTTATGTTCGACAATGTTGGCCTCTCTGCCTAAATGATCAAAAAATGACGCTTAAAGCACCTCTAAATCATTTACAAGGCGTCGATACTTATATGAAGCCTTAAGAACAAAGTTAAAAAATAATAACCTACTTAAGGACAAATATTAGCAAGTACTTCCTACTTTTTTAGCCACAATTAAATCAATCTAGGTGTCTAAGAAGCACTGAGAGTTACATTCTTTCACCTGCATAGAAGATGGGCTATAACTAAGTAAACGGAGATCATGGAACGAGCCATTCAAAAGACTGTAAACTACATATAAAATACTTGTTATAATATTTAGCTTTAATGGGTTTGACGAGAAGTGTCTCTGGTCCCAACAGCAACCTGTTTCCCTAACTTTATTGGGATCGTATAAAAAAAACTAGTCCTCAAGGTGAGT
This sequence comes from Echium plantagineum, assembly GCA_003412495.2. Classification (NCBI taxonomy): domain Eukaryota; kingdom Viridiplantae; phylum Streptophyta; class Magnoliopsida; order Boraginales; family Boraginaceae; genus Echium; species Echium plantagineum. The sequence goes on from QFAX02000455.1 coordinate 49,671, forward strand.
GTGTGGGCATATGCATATGGAGAAGAGGGGGAGGTAGAGAGAAACCTTGGAATCCCATGAAAAGAAACCGTTCTTGATTGAAATAGCAGGATTTTCAGATTCAAGAGGTGGGTTTGGTGACAGGATTTTTTCTTCAGCAAGGAGCAGTTCTTCCAATCGTTGTAGTGAAACATTTGCAGTTACAGCCTGTGAAACAAGAATATACTTACAAGACTTGAATAATCCAAAGGCATGTAAACATAATAATAAACTAGTACTCGTAACAAATTCCAAAGAAAATCGTGGAAAATAAAAGGGTCAGAAGGTGGAATAAGAAGTTTTTATTCAGTGAAAGAATTAATTCCAGTATATCAACGACTTTAGATAAAACAAACCTGAGTTATTAAATTGGGAAGCATATTCAGAGGATTTTTTAGAACAGCAAACAATGAAAGAGATGTAAAAGCTCTGGCAGGTGTCAGATCTCCACCGAGCAAAGTGAAAACACCAAATGAAATTACTGTCACGAGGACTGGAATGCTGTTCAATATGAAGGTGTTGCACTAAAAAATAAGACAATAAGTTGAGTCAGTAGGTTTTAAACAATAAATCAACAAGTTTTGCCAATTAGTCAGGCCTTTGAGTTTCAGCAAGTGATAAATATAGTTGCTGAGGAAAAGCTGAAGTCAAACACGATCAAATGATGTCATACCGCAGCAAGTAATTGTGTCTGTCTGATACAGGAAAGTTCTGCATTTCTCAAGTTTTGCACTTTAGACTCAAAACTCTTTTCCCATGCATAGCATCTGATAAAATTCCAAATAGAGTTTGTGAAGTCATGATTAACTATTAAATGGAACAAAACAGGATGGGTAAGAGCGTACGAAATCTACATATGGACATACTTAACAATGTCCATTGCTGCCATGATTTCATTCATTAGCCCAACCCTTCTGTCTGTACGATGTAAACCTTCCTTTGCGAGTTGACGTGTTTTGCTTATGATATATGTCTGAATGAAGATGATCATATGTATCAAATTGTGGGTTCAAACAATCATCACATGAAACACAACAAAGAATCTTTTGTTGAAGAGGCAGGGGAACAGTGCATACCTGAATGGGGAACATGAGAACTAACATGAGAGCACCAAGAAGTGAAGCCACACCTAATTGCTTATACAGCAGAACCACAGAAACTATTATACGGAACGGAGCAGACCATAATCCATGAAGTTGTTGGCAGATTTGCTGGAAAAATTACATGGGTTAAACTTCAACATCGATACACTTAGATCAAGAGTATTTTCTAGATTTGGTTTCAAGGCCTGCTTCTCTTGCAAAGTAAGCAATGAAATAAAACCAAAAACAAAAAACAAAAAACAAAAAACAAAAAACAAAAAACAAAAAACAAAAAACAAAAAACAAAAACAAAGAGTAATCGCATGAAAGTTTATCTCCTTCGAGAATCCAAGGTTGGGAAATATAATAGATGTTTCAACAACGGTCACGTTTGGCATTGACAAAATTACTTCAATAAAGAAGAATATCTGATTGAATTCAAGAAAACATACAAGTGTTATTTGTTTGAATAAATTTTATTTAAAAAATAATAATTAGAGATTAACTTTTGTGATAGAGGGGAACACAATATGAATTCATGCTAAAATTTCATTTTTCAAGGCAGTAATCAACTAACAATTTTTTGAACATTTTTCTTAATGGTGCAGAACTCAGCATTAGCTTCTTGCCCTCTTCATGTCCTCTTGCAGATATAATGTTAAGTTCCTATTCAAACTACAGTTTCGGGTTCCCCATTACTTGAGGGCAAACCATCATTTGGAAAAATCTCAATTATCATTCAGTGACCATACCTGGAGAGCATTAGCATCAGATGTCATCATGTTCATAATTTTTCCTGATGGAAACTGCTTGTGACTCTCATGTGTCAGCCTCAAAGATTTGCGAAATATTGCAGCCACCTGAAAATTTTACGGTTTATATCCTCAAGAGCAATGTATCAACTGCTGTAATATCAGAGACGAGAAAACTGAGAGCTAACGATGAGTTTAATTGAAGATTATTACCAGTGTTGACCTGAGCCGGAAACCAACACGCATGACATTCTGAAAGTACTGAGCTTCACAAAGCACCCCAAACGACTAGAGAAAGATTAAATTATATCAACAACATCGCGGACCTTTGTTTCATAAGCAAGTATGCTATAGCAGAGGAAGAGTTTAGCTCAGGAGCCCCTTTTATAGCGGCATGATAAAATACTTTTGAAGATATATTTCAGAATATTGAACTTCAAATTTTAAGGATATTAGCTACCATCTCCCCTATGCACCAGACCCCAGCTGGATATGGTGGATACAGGAAATAAGCGTATCAAGTATCCACCAAATAAAAAATATTCGTTGTATGTTTCAGACTAGAAAATATTAAATGCAGAGCAATCAATGGAAAGGTCATATATGTAAACAATAGAACAAGGATCGGAATCTTACCACTCCGACAAAAATAGAGAAGGCATACACATATCCCACCCATCCTGGATCACCTCTCTCTAAGGACTGCATCGGTATATAAACATACATGACATAATTTTGGTTAGAAAGTATTTGATGCTACTAACATTGAATTGATGACTAATAATATATTTCACAACAAGGAAATAGAGCTAGCAAGAAAATTGAAGTCCACAGCGAATCGCCTTACTTCATGCATATTGAACACTAAGTCTCTGATTTACTTAACATGTATATGTGGTGAAAGCTTGTTTGAAATAGCATTGCAGCCATATACTGCTAACAGATTCATTCAAGCATGATAAACGAACTAATTCGAAGTACAATCACAGGAATAAAGAGTGTATAACTTCGATAAAAAATATCTTAAATGATCCTTCGCACAAGCTAGATATGCACAACCAGAATTGCATAAATCTAGAAACACGATCTAAGAAAGAAAAAGGAAATGAAGAGCATAAACCAACATTGCAGCAACTTTAGATAAAGGACACAATTCAGAATTGCATCATTTGATGCAGCTAACAAGGAGGTAACTGGAACAGAAAAATATGAGTGCACATCCATTTTGTTAACTTGCCTGTAATAAATGATTCAATAATATTGGTCCACTAAACTGGGAAAGATCATTGCCAATCTAAATACAAAAACAATAAAATACATTAGCTTCATACATTAGTATTATATCAATATATATCCCCCATTAGTACTAATGTGTTCATACGAAAAGTATAGTTCAGTAGATAAATATATTGCTAGAATCTGCCATAAAAAGGATTGGGTGGGACATAAAAATTCTTTATAATAAAATGCAGATCTCCAAAGAAGAGAGAAGTACTTTGAATAAGCCTCCATACCAGAACCTGGACAAAGAAGAAAACCAAATCAGAGAAAATCCAACTCCAGTCATGGTAAAAAAAATAGAAGTTCTGCATGCATTTTCTCAGTGAAGTATGTAACAAATTATTTACCTGCTAAATATGACCATTAAGAAAAGGCATCCACTTTATGAATTCAAAAAGTTCTAGTTATGTGTCATTGGTCAGTAAAGTGTTGGCTTCTGACTTTTATCTAACTAAAACTCTTCCCTTTATCCTGTTTTTCTTCTAATAGTGATATTTAGCGATGTCTTCTGGAAAAGAAGTGTTTCACAACCATACCTGCCTCCAAGGCTGAAATTAAGAGCACGTAAAAGCCAAGGTTGTGGCCTTCGAGATTCTTCCTCCCAACATTTTTGAAATCTGATTCAATTTCAAAAAATATGATTTCTCAAATTATGATGTACAATCAATGTCAAAGTCAAGGGGTGCAGGCACACACACTTTATACTTAATGTTTCACTCCTATCCCAAGAGTCTAACTGCCATACATCCTTTTCCGTGATAGGTCTCTTATAGCCTTGTTGCATGAGAGGAGTCATCCATCCATAGTAAATTCCTATTAAGAGAAGAAAATGTCCAAGTAAATGAGTAACCAGAAAGGCAAAATTTGTGGTGTATATTCATTGCTTGCATCACAGTTCTTTCACAACAGGGGAGACCTGTTAATAGTTCCATATGTAATCGCAAAGATGTATATGAGAGGTGTCACCATTATCAAGGTATTGAAGGCTAGATAAACAGCAGAAAAGACTATCTAATGATCGACACTTTTTTTTTTTGCAAAGCATTGGTACGTTCTATAAATGCCTTGGACCACAACTATTACCAATAGGCAGAAATCTATCTGATAATTGTTCCATCAAGAAGGGAGTAAACTATTAACACAAGCGAACAAAAGGATTACTTACTATAGGGAATCATATAATAAGAGAGCCTTTTGGTTGTTCTGTAAGTCAGTAAGTGGCAAGAACAACAGATCCAACTTACTAGAAAATGTGCTGGCGTTTCTCTCTGGACAAGTATGATCACGATTGGCGACTTCCTCATATTCTTTTTCATCAATGGATTCAGTTTGCAAAGGAATGTATCCAGGGTAAAGCTCCAAACTAGGGACATACATAATAAGAAATCCACCAAACAGGAGCTGGAACACAGAGGTAGACAAGCATGAGGGACTCGGTGAAAAAGGAGGTACCATCACTATTGCATATGGATTTGAGGTCATAGTAACCTTTTAGCATTTAGTCCAACATGGTAATGTAGAGCAAGACGAAACAAATTAAAATAACTATTAAATGTACCTTGCAAAAGAATGAACTCATGTAGATATACAGTCTGGACCTGCATGAAAATTAACAGTACATTTATAGTAATAACCTTTCATCAGAGTAGATTTTAAATTTATATATGCAATATGTCATATTGAAATATGCAAAATGATGGTTTCATAATGGTCACATGAAAGAATGTTTGTTGGTCAATTACTCCTAATATAACACTGTGAAATGTACTTATGACATATAAACTTACCTTTCATTCAAGTCCTTGAAGGAATGTAGAGATTGTAAGACAACCGTCTCTGCCACTAGAACATAGATGACTCCAAATCGAATATACCATCGGAATTTTCTTATATACACTTTAGTTTCTAGAGCAGTCACCGCTACAACAGAGCCCCAAGTAAGAGCCTCAATGGCCACTGAAACCATCTACAAGGACAGTCATGATGCATGATCAGGGGACTAATGACACCTTTGTAATTTTGAAAACCATCATGAAAAATTGAGAACTAGATGGGAACATCAGTATACTAACACTAATATAGCGACACAATCAAGAGAAGACACATACCTCATAGGGTGGAAGAACAGTCTGTTGAGCATCTAAATCAAAGATTGATACGCTCATTATGAATCTATATATCGGTTCAGCTGTGCAGTAGGTGGCTAACAAGCCCAACATATAGTTGTACAGATTTGATCTTAACAGGAATCTTTGCACTTTACAGTCCTTTTTCATAAGCCATATTCGATATAAGCACAACCCTAGAAGAACTAAATGTGATACACAAATCACAACAGAGTCTAAGGCACATGGTGTATAAGCACCAAATGCACTGTCTGATTCCTTTGCCCATACCCCATCAATAACCGGGCGGCAGTACCATGTTAATGGCTCAAACCCCATCACTGATCACCAATGGTAGACCCTGCATAAGTACACAATTCAAATTAGCATACAAATGGTAGATTTTCTGAACTTTTTGTTCAATTAAGGTATTCCCTACGGTTCAAATTATCGTCTCATTATCACTTGCAAATTAACTTATTCATTCATAACTATGCATTTTAGATTGCTCGCATTTCTCTGATTATAACAAACTTGTGATCATATTCATAATTACACATGACTTATTCTTAACTCGAAATAGCTGCATTGTTCTACAAGATGAATTCTTTCGAAACAATTGTTTCTATTGCTTTATGTTAATCAAGAAAATAGTAGTAAATGAATATAATGATTGTTTCCATCGCATTCCAAAAACCAAGATCCAATCCTGCAGTAAACTAAACAAACCACAACCTCACAATTTTTTGTGGGCATGAAAGCTGTTCATGTAAATGTCAAGCTGAAACAGCAAAGCTACAAAGGAAGCAGGAAGGGGGGGGGGGGTGTCTGTATTTACTTCACTTGCATGAAGATGATTAGATGAACAATATTGAATATCTATGACAACATGACTTCAGAATCATGACTACGCGTCTAATCGTCCACTCAACTAAAATAAACTATACAACAACAACATGCTTCAATGCTTCTGAATAGACTCCCGCCTAAACGGGGTAAGAGGGTCCCAATAACTATAATAAAATTATAACCACACACAAAAAGAACTTCCAGAAAAGGGGGAATTGGGGGGGGGGGGAGTGAAGACCACCTTGTACTCTTACACTTCACTCGAGTTGCATGTAATAACGGAACAAAAGTGTATACAAAACAATAATGGAATTGAAAATCCATGATTGGTGTATTTATATATGTGGCAAACAACATTGGAAAGAGTAAAGAAAGAATGAAAAATGAGGAAGGAGTGAGAACAGAGAGTTTGATAGAAAACAGTAAACAGACATTGCCATTTTAGTGAACGTCACGGCTTACGGAATATCATACACTACCTTATATAGACCAAACCTCAATCATGCATTTTGTCTCTTTCTTAGTTTCATTCTTATAATATCTTCCTATTATTTTGTAATCATCAAAATTAATAAAAACTATTGTCCTAATATATTTTGCCAAGTTTGGTTTGAATCACAATGTAGACGAAATTGTCGAAATAAGATTTGATTTGGTCTCGGGAGTTGAAAGTTTTTAATAGCCAAAATTGAACAAAAGTTGTGATTTAATCCAAAAATTGACCGATGTGTTAAAACAGTCACTACACGATTGACTTCCACTTTTTTTTTTTTTTTTGGTAATAAGCGATGAATTTCATTAAAGAAATGAAAATAATAATAATTACAAACCTATACATAGGGGTGTCTAACGAACCGAACCGGACCGGCCCGGTCCACTATGAAACGAAGCGGACGGCCCACATATCGTGTTCGACGGGCCCAGCCCCCTTAACGAACCGGGCCCGGGCCGTCCGTTAAGGGGGATACTGGGCCCCTGTCTGCTTCGAGGCCCAAGTTCGGGGGCCTAAAACGTGCCCATGTTGGGTCAAAACATGGGCACGTTGTTTCCGTTTTTTCTTCTTTATTTTGGCCCAAACATACCCATGTTGGGGATCAACATGGGCATGTTTTTGATCAGAAACAAGATTATTGGTTAATTCATTTTAATTTATAGTAAGAACCACAAATAATTAATTATATTTTTTTTTATTAAAAATCACAGTTTATACTCATATGACAAGGAGTTTACATAGGAGTTAAGACGTAGACAAATAGCCACATAAAAAACTAAATAATTCCTAATTCTTACGCAATAGGTCTTTTCTCACAACCATCACGACCATATATGCGGACAACATAAACTATACATCCATGTCGCTCGCTTTTTTCATTATGAAACTTGAACGTTAGTAATTGCCCATATGACAAATTGAAATGAGTGGAAAATTGACGCAGCGGGGACCTCCTCCACACCATCCGAGGTTGGCATGCTTGAATCGATAAATACTGCCTTGGCGAATCTATTGTCAGATAATATTTTGATTAAGGAAGAGATGGCGGGGATTCGAAGTGACTACAACTCGTTGAGGAGGGAAATGACGGGGATGGCTTGCAATGTTGGTGCAATGGTGGGAGGGATGGAATCTCAGTACCAGTCGGTTCGGGAGGAGATGTCGAAGATGAGGACGCATATGGATGATATTAGTCAAACGATGCAGAGTTGGAGCGCACATGGCGGACCACCACCACCACCACAACCACCTACGGATGATATGGATGATGAATAAACACATGAATGTGTTTAATTAGTTATTGTATCAACTTTATTTCAATGTTTAATATGTTTGGATTATATTATGTGTTTGATACTTATGTTTGAATGATTATGTTATGTGTTTGAATTGGTGTTTGAATGATTATGTTATGTGTTTGAATTGATTGAGTATTGCAGGTTGTTTGAATCGATTTCGTTAAAAGCTATTCAAAATGTCATATTTTCTGTTGTGTTCTGGTGCATCAACATGCCCATGTTGAAAACCAACATGGGCACGTTGGTTAGGGGCTTGAGGGGCCTCGAACCGGGCCCGGGCCGAAGCCCCACCGAATTTGAGGTGGGCTCGAACCGGGCCGGGGCCTGGGGCCTAGGAGTGTGGCCCCTATCTGGTTCACTAGGAAAGGGGCCAGGGGCCGAATGTGGGCCTAGTGGGCTCGAACCGAACGCGAACCGGACTAACGGACCAGGCCCCCGGACGGTCCGAGGGGGCCCGGTCCGTTAGACACCCCTACCTATACAACTATGGACCAGAGTCCAGCTGATGATAAAATAACCAACAAAATCTCAAATAAATTCTTAAATCCAACATGGATTAAGAGTTCGGCCCAATCCTATCATCAGTTAAAGTCTCGGGTAGAAAACCCTGGACTATAGCTACTACACCTTAACTTCATTAAACCTAACTCCACTACCAATTAAGCATAAACTTTATAGCAGCCGTGAAAGTCGAAAATGGCGAGCTACTTGTTCAGATTCTTGGAGGCTGGATGGATTTAAGGAGATTAGGGGCTGAATCGAAGGTTTCCAGGTAAAAGGTTCCAAAACATACAATTTCTTTTGGAGTTCTTATATTTTCACCTTGAATCTTTCGATTCCTTTGATGCCATGTGTCCCACAAGCATATAATCCATCTCTTAAATAAATCAGGAGGAAGCTTTTTCCTGTACCTTTCAAATAGATCCTGAAAGTTGGTATAATTTGTTGTGTCTCTGCTAATGCCTAGATGAAAACACACTTCCTTTGTAAAAATGCAATTATTAAGCACATGAAGTATGTCTCCGTTTTGACTATCACAAAAGCAACACATTTCTGAAATCTGTATTTTCCTTTTGACCAGATTTGTTGTTGTTGGTAATTTATCTCTGATTGCCCCATGTAAAAAATGTCTGATTTTCGGTGGAATTTTTAGTTGCCATAATTTCTTGTAGAAGCTTGTATTCTGGATATTGCTTGATATATGCTGAGCTTGATTGCTTCGATTATGTCGCATGAACTCGTATGCGCCCTTAACTGTGAATTTGCCATCTTTACTCTGTGTCCACTTCGGTACATCCGAAGTACTTAAGTCTGGAATTGGCATGTCTAGTATAGCCTCTGAATCTACAGTATAGAATATGCTTCTAATCAGTGAAACTTTCCATACCTCCATATCTGTGTCAATTAGATCTTTGACTCTTAACTGACTCATATCTGGATTTGTTGGTGTGATAATTTTCCTGATATCTCCATGAACAATCCAACTGTGCTCCCAAATGGGAATTGACTCCCCATTGCCCATTATCCAACTGATGCCTTGTTTTAATGTGTCCCTTACAGATAAGATACTGCGCCAGGTGTAGCTGGGGTTAACACCAAGTTGTGCCGACCAGTAGTCTCCTGCCGGGAAATATCGAGCCTTATAGACCTTTGCCAGTGGACTTTCTGGGTTCGTGATGAGTCGCCAGGCTTGTTTACATAACAAAGCCGTGTTGAAATCCTCGGCATCTCTGAAACCCAAACCACCCATATCCTTTGGATCACAAAGTGAAGACCAAGAAGACCAATGTATTTTCCTTTTATTGTTGTCCGATCCCACCAAAAGTTAGCTAGAATAGAATTTATTTTCGCACATGTATTTTTTGGTAGCCTAAAACATTGCATTATGTAAGTGGGGACGGACTGTAACATTGCATTGACTTCCACTTTTAGGAGCTAAAGTGTTGTTAATTTTGGAGTAAGGGTGATTATTAAATTTATTAAGTATTTAAACTAGATAATTACTAATTTAAGTACTTATTTTATTAAGTTTGTTTGTTAATAAATTGTATGAAGTGCTGAATAAATTAAAATCTTATCAAAATCTTTAACAAAATCTTACGTCAGAATTATGAACTTCTTTTCCTCTTAACCAAATCAGAGGCGATGAATTTTAATTTTACAAATTTCTCATTCGATATTTTCTCCACATATCACATACTCTTCCAAATTTGTTCATTTTTATTTGAGTCAAGTAGTTAAATCTATTATTATTTTAATTATACAATCATTATTATTAGTAGTAGTAATAGTATTACTACATTTATTATTACACTCACAATTTAATCTCTATAAATTAATAAACTCTCTAAAACAATAAATTTGTGTCCCAACTTGGGCTAGTTAAAAAAATTGATAAAATAATACTTTTTAAATGTTTCCGAAATGTTTCTTAACTTTATAATTTTGAAAGGAGAAATTTTGCAAACTATCATGGTCAACGCCCATTTTATTTGCCAAAAACCATGAAAAGTTTTTTATTTTTAGGGATAACACAATTTTGGGGGTGAAATAATTAAACTATCCCTGAATACCTTTATCTTGCTAAACCCATCTTTTACACCTCATTATCAAAAAATTTACTTCTCACTCAAATTTTTTTCTCGATTTCCACCAAAAATATGAAAGGCTTGGCCTAATATAATTTATTTTGGGTAAGTTTATATATTAAAAATAATATACTTGTGAATAAGATTTATTTTTTGGTCCTTTAAAAATGTTCTTTTTACAAAAATCTGAATCTTTTTTAATTTAGTTCAGTTGGAATCACGTTTTTCAATATAGTTGAGTTAATATCAACTTTTTCAATTAGTTATATACTTTATGTTTAATTTTGTTATTTGAAGATTTTTTATTAATCATTATTTTTTTTATTGGTGACATTTTTGGTGCAAATTCAATTTGATTTTTTTGTTCATTTCTTCTTGTGTGTTTTCAAATGTTATATTGTAATATAGTACTCCCCCCGTCTTTTTTTAACTTGGTGTTTAGGAATAACTTACTTTATTAAGGTTATAGAAAGTATTACTATTTTTGTCCTCATTTTGTAGGAGTTAAGTAGTTAACAAAGTTGTGAACTCAAAAGCCAACTACTTTATTGGGATAAAATAAAAAAAGTGGTCTAAAAAGTACATTGAAAACTTAAACACCATGTTAAAAAAAATACAAGAACTTTAGCTTTGACACCAAGTTAAAAAAAGACAGAGGGGTATTATTTTTAATAAAAACATATTGTTTTATTTTTACTATAAAACAAATAAAATTCGTTTATGGCTAGAAATCCACGGGTACTATACGTACCCATCGGGTTCTTAAATAAGGATAGGATCGGGTAATGAGTAAGTACATCAGTAGGTTGGATCATGTCTGGTTTTGTGTTAGTGGGTATAGCGACATCCTCCCCAACCCTACCCCCATTAAATAATTCAGTTATAGAATATTTGTTCAACTATCTTAGATGGAATGACCGTAATGCTACTCTATGTGGTTGTTTTCCTAAATAAAGGTTGTTGAATAAATATACATTAGTCGTTTGAGCACAATCTCGCCTCTGCGGAAGATTTCTATTTTTTAATAATAATTTTCTGTAAGTAAGTGAAACTATAATCAAAATTATAGGCCTTTAACATTACATATAGTATAGATATAGATTAATAACAACTCTATAATCAAATTATAAATAGTTATTTTTAAGTTGTTATTAAAATTTGACAAGTGATATATGATAGTGGTAGTTACATTATTTTTTATATTTTAATTTTTCGAAAAACTATCATATGACACGTGGCATAGCTCAATGATCATTTGGGCTTCATCAACGATTAAAGGCTTTCCCAGTTTATATATAGTATATTTTTTTCAATAATAATTTTCTATAAGTGAAACTATAATCAAAATTATAGGCTGCTAACATTACATATGGTATAGATATAGATTAATAATAACTCTATAATCAAATTATAGATAGTTATTTTTAAGTTAGTTATTAAAATTTGACAAGTGATATATGATAGTGGTAGTTACATTATTTTTTATATTTTAATTTTTTAAAAAACTACCATATGACACGTGGCATATCTCAATGATCATTTAGGCTAAACAAATAATTAAAGACCTTCCCACTTTATATATAGTATATATATATATATAATCATTTTCAAGAAGCAAGTAAAGAATTCAATAATAATATAATAATGAGCCAAAGATGATTTTTGAAAAGATATAGAGTGAGATCCTTTACTTCCATGACTACTATCATAATAGTTTCTGGTGTATCATCTACAAATAATTATAAAAAATTATTATTATATACTCCATATGTTATTGTTTCCTTAACGATGTATTAAATGTTGCCAATATGTTCTAATTACTGTGAAAAAATTTCCTTAAAACAAAGTAAAAAATATTAAATAACTAAAATAAGTAAGAAAAATATTGAACAACTAAATACTTATGTATATATGTATCATGGCTGAGGATTTGTAGTTAATACAACTGAAAAATATTTTTGAACAATCACTATTTTCATAACAAAAATTAGTTATGGTCATAATTGATAGTTGATACTTTATAATGGAATAAGAAAAGTCATATATTCCAAAAGATGATAACTCTAATTTACTAACTCTCATTACTTTTATAGTTAATTTAAATAATTTTAAGTATAAATATTTTTATTATTTTATTTTGCAACAATCCCCATTGTCTCAAGTGTTATTATTAATTAGTTATATATTTCATAACTAATAATAGATTTAGTTAGTTTTAGAACTCTTCAATAACTTTTTTAGGCTTTTTTTTTTTCATTTGGGCACCTGAACTTCTAAAATTATCTCAAATATACATCTGGTGAACTTTTTATAACAAGTAGGTACCTGGACGGAAAATTGGCACTTGAACTTTTACTTTTTTTTTTTTTTTTTCCTTCAGATTTTCGCAGATTTTAAAATCCTTAATCCAAGGGCAAGTTAGTCATATTAAAAATATGACATCTTGGAGGGAAAATATACAGAAAATTTCAGGTGCCAATTCGAAAAAAGATTTTAGACGCCAAATTTTCAGGACAAAATTCAGGTGCTAATTAAAAAAGAACAAAAGAAAAACAAAATCATCAAATTAATATACCTTCATCAACCCACAACCATCCCTAGCAAATCATTTCCTTTACCCAAAAAATTGAATGGTTCAAATCTTTCACAACAATTTGTTAACAACAAAAATCCATGGGACGAATTGCCCAAATCCAAAGCCAAAATACAAAGAAATCAAAGCCGTTGGATATGTTGGCCTCTCACTTTTGATTTTCGATTTCCGTGTCAAGCAATGCTAATAGGCGACCAAATATCCAAAGCCAAAATACAAAGAAATCACAAAAGATCTTTATGTTCTTCTTTTAATGTTTTAGCAATTAACATCTTTCATGATAGACATCCTTCATGATACGCAATTACCTCAGTGGTCTTTTTTACTCTACTTGAATAACCAATAATGAAACTTTGCCCTTTGATTTTCTTGAAACTTCATCTTCTACTAATTTGGTGTATTCATTATACGAAAAGGCGATTCTATTCGATGTTTACTTTTGGAGTCTTGGGATCGAACGACTTCTGATGAATTGCTTGAAGGGGTCCTCGGTGACCTTTTTGGTTTGGATTTTTAATTTAAGTTGAAGGAGGTTGAAAATAATGAAGAAGAAGGTGAAAGGTGATGTTGTTGAATTGATGTTAATGGGTGGGGTTAAATGTTTGTGGTTGGGTTAAATGATTGAGGTTAGTTTAATTTATAATTAGGTTGAGTTAGTTTTAAGTGTGATATGACTATTTTGCCCTCCATAAAAAAAAATTAAAATTAGAATATTCAAGAAAAATGAGAAAAATGAAATTTTAGGTGCCAATTTTTCGTCCCAGTGCCTACTTGTTATAAAAAGTTCACGAGGGGAATAAGAGTTTTAAATCTTAGTATTATTTTTGATAGATTCATCCAATGGTTCAGATTTAGTTAACACAAAGTTAACACCAATTTAGTTAACACACAATAATTGACTCTGATTAGACCTAGTATTTCCTAATTTAATTAGACCTATATTTCCTAATATGAATAGACCTAATATTTCCTAATTTGATTAGACCTATATTTCCTAATATGAATAGACCTAATATTTCCTAATTTGATTAGACCTATAGTTCCTAATATGAATAGACCTAATATTTCCTAATTTGATTAGACCTAGTATTTAGTTGTAGTTTATAAATAGAGTCTCTATGATTATTGTTAAATTGTAACAAATAGAATCATAAACGAAAATTTGTAAGGCTTGTAATCGAGTTGGTGTCACTGCATACTGCATCTTCCATTTTTTTAAATCAATATAAACAGTGTTGGTGTCCTACGAAACAATCGAAAAGTTTCAATTTTTTGTATAGAAATAAGTTAAGTTATCAACTTTTCTTGAAAACATAGAAATTAAAGTAAATTCACTAATAAAAAAATAAGTTTAGATTTTGATTTACTATAATTACTTAACAACTTCTTGGCAATGTGTATATATATAACATATAGCTCATATTTTTAATGTGTTTGATAATTACAATTGTCTATTAATCTAACTTTTCGATATTTTAAAAATAATATTAAATAATTTAACCATTTATGAACTTCTTATTTCAAGCTTTCATATAACATTAATTTTAAAATATTTTATCTTTAATTTAGTTCATACTTATATAAGAGATTGAACTTAGGGGCTTATGGGATTGTTTAAGCAGGTTTGATTAAATCATTACTAAACCGTTAGAACATGAGTTTCGGGATGATTGTTACAACAATATTGCTCAATTGAGAATTCATATTGATCCATATGTTGCAAATTCATTGGTTCTTCTAATTTGGGGGGCGAATTCCCTATTTTAGCCTTTGTTTAATAAAGGTGCTTAAATAATGCTTGAGCACATAAAGTTTAAATGTATTTAAAATTATTGGATCATCATCTTTAGAAAGTTTCTCATCCAAACGGCTTTCTTAATAAAAGGACATTTATGTCATTTGACATTTTGTATAAAGCTCAGACCTTTTTGAATTAAAGTACACCGCATTTAATACGTTTTCTTACTATTTTCCAGTTTTTATACTGTTATTTTTTAATTTTGAATTTCTTTCCAAAAATGTTGTTATTATACTATCATTTAGTCTTATTATCCTTTATTTTTCTAATTCTTTACAGTATTCCCTTTGTGTTCTCTTTACACTTTTATTTATTAAATCTGTGTCTTAGATTTTAATATTTAATGTTAAATATTCATTAATGACAATTCTTTCCTAGAAATTCTCTTATTTCATTGATTTTTTAAAATAATGCCAATAATTTAATTTTTATTACTTATTCTTTATATTTTTGTGCCTAGTTGCATGTTTATTTTGTTTGTCATTTACTATGTTCATTTTTTTTTGGGACAAAATATAGATATGGGATTCACCATCAATATAATATTTTTCTTGAAAGTCTCGTTCTTATTTATTTTATATATCATAATTCATTTTAATATTATATAGTAGCAATTTGTCATAATTTCAGGTTATTAGTTATTAAATATATTGCAATTCATATCATTTTATTGTAATGAAATTTATCCTATAACGTTATATTATTTTTATCACAATTGTTGAGATGTTTTGGCTATTAATATTTTTATGTATTGCAACGTTTATCATGTTTTTGACAATATCACTTATCTCATACACTAATGGCATTTTTTATCACAATTGTCGAGATGTTTTGGCAATAATGTTATTAAATATATTGCAATTCATATAATTTTTTCAATGAAATTTATCTTATAATGTTATATTATTTTTATCACAAATTTAACTTGTTTTGGTTATTAATATTTTCATATATTGCAACTCTTATCATGTTTTTGGCAATATAATCTATCCCATATACTAATGTCATTTTTACTTAACATTGTACATTTTTTTAAGATTTGACTGAACTTCTCAAAAAGAGAGGATGTATCAAATTATAAATAACTTCTCAAATATTTTTTTCTTTCAAAATTTTGATTATGACTTTTTTTTGTAGGTTTCAGTGTGTATGGGTGTTAAGTGTGTATGGGTGTTAATTAGAGGAGATTTTTTCTCTTATGTAAAAATTTGATTTGCATTCACTTTGGTCCCCATTTTATGTTTGACTTCAATTATTGATGGATTTACGCGATTGTCAGTCAGTTTTGGGCCACAATACAATTTTTAAGACTTAATAATTACATGTCATGCTATTTCCCTCCAAAAGTCTCCCCCTTTCTAGAAAACTTAGATTTTCCCTCCAAAATCAAAAAATTCAACTCTATTCAACTACTCTTCTTCTACAATAAATTCTATAATCTTTTTTTCAAAGCTCTTAACATTCTCAAACTAACACAAATGTCTCAAACTGCACACAATATTTTGATTCTCCTGTTGATTCATGAAGATTATGAAATATAGACAAAGCCACAAAAGTGTTGATTCCATAAACAGCTTACATTCGAATGTTAAAGCTAACATGATTACAATAATTTTTGCTTTTAAGCACAACAAAAAAAGAAGGTATTGTAATCAACCCAAAAGCTGGAATCAAACCAAGTATGTAGCAAAAAACTACCAGTATATCAAGAAACTACCAGTGTATCAAAAACTAGAAGTATCATTACATTAGTTTCATTTCTTGGACAAGTCATTTGTTTTGGCAAATTTCTGCCCTGCCTGAAAGAACACATTGTGTTGTCTGATTGAGGCCCTTCCAAGAGGTCTCAAAGGATGTTGTTGCATAAAAGCTCCAGATATTGGTGGTGGTGGAGCTCTGACTCTAACTCCAGCAGTTGCAGTAGAAGGTGGTGGTGGAGCTCTGGTTCCAACAGTGACAGTAGAAGGTGGTGGTGCAGCAGTAGCCATATTTTGTGATGATCTTCTTTTCAAAGGGGGTGGTTGGCTGCTTTGGATTGAAGCTTCCTCCATGAATTCAGGCTGGACATTATCATTGAGAACAGTTTTTTGCTACAAAACAGAATAAACATAACAATTACTCCCTCCGTTCCAAAATACTTGACTTCACGCTTTTCGAAACACAACTTCAATCATCAATTACTTTATATTTACATTATATAAAATTACAAAAAAATAATATTATGAAAGTATTTTGAAAAACGAATTCAATTATATCAATTTTATATTTTTTGGACTAATGAATATAAAGTAATTTGTAGTCAAAGTTTGACACGAATTCCCAAAACGTCAATTAAATTGGAAAGGAGGGAGTATTAATGAAGAAGAAAAGATGAAAAAATAGATCAAGTTTTAATGAAGAACAATGAAGATTAATAAAAAATAGAATAAGTACCTTGCACACTCTACTGTTATGCCCTGGTTCATGACATGTCTTGCACAAATACTTCCTAACTCTACATACCTTCCTGCCACCAACTTCAACCTCAATAGGATTGACCCTCCTAAGCTTCCTAACTCTGCCAACTCTCTTGTGAATAATGGGGGAAGGTAATGGTGCAACCCTTGTAGTTTGAGGCCAAAGGTTGGGCCCAGACATTGGCATTATAGAGTGGACATATACTGTCTTATATGTATCAACTGTATAACAATCATGAACATAATCTTCAACATTTTCTTTGTTCAATCTAATGGCAGCACATGCATGTTTGCAAGGGATACCATCTAGCTGCCATTTTCTACAAGAGCAATGTCTCTTCTCAAGATCAACTGCCCACTGATTTCCAGAACCTCCTGAATAAACTTGAAAGTGTGTTTTATCACACTTCATGGGCATGCAACCAGATGCTTCCTTAATGTTTTTAATAAGTTTGTTCCTTGGTTTAGGACACAATCTGCCCTCCCACAGTTCTGCCTTATCTCTGTTCATCTGTAGCCTCACCATAACTAAGTCCTTCACCATACTCATCATTGTTAAAACAGGCTTATCCCTAGCATCAAGAATGAAAGAGTTGAAGACTTCACACATATTATTCAAGAGCACATCACATTTAGGAGATGGTGAAAAGTAAGCCCTACTCCACTGACTTGGCTCCTTATCTTGACACCAATTGAAGGCTGCAACATCTATTTCTTTCATCTTACCCATTGCCTCATCAAAATACTGTTTTGTAGTTGAAGTTGCAGCTGCCCATAAACACTGTTTGTATGCTTGTGCTTTAAATCCTGTCCTTTTGAAGTTTTCATGTAGATGTCTCACACAGAATCTATGATCAACATTTGGAAGCACATTCTTAAAAGCTTCTATAAGGCCCTTCTGCTTATCAGACATAAATGTCCATTGGAGTTGTTCATTATCCTCATTAGTTGTCTTAATATCTGCAAACAAGTACTCTAGGAAGTAGAGATAATTTTGAAAATCAGCAATAAATGAACAAATTCCATACTTTGAATATATGCATCTTTAATGTTAATAAATCATTATTATTGCTCTCTTGGTCATCTATAAATTAATTATTATTGAAGGAAATAATTTACAAAATATTTTCTATATTAATTGAAAATAAAAGCAATAGACATTAGTATCTAAGATCTTCAATATTTTTTTTATTTGAAACTGTTGTTGAAGGTAAAGAATTTGGGAAATTAATTTTGAAGTTAAATGATAATTATCATCTTTGGTCAATTGGAGAAAAGTTACGTGCTCAAGATAAATTATTGAGATCGTTGATGAGTCATGCGATACTTTATGAACCCAATATTCAACGGAGAAAAGGGCGACCAAAGAAAAAAAATAAAAGTTCAACCAAAATAAATTATTCACAATTTGAAATGGTAGAAAAGATCGACAAATATTCTCTTCCTTTAAAGATATGGAATGTGTTCATTGTTAATTTCCAATAACTCTAATTGTAAGAAAATATTAAATAATAAATATTAATAATATAATAAAATAGTTGACTTAAAATGTTAAAATAGGTATATACTCAAACTTTGCTCTGGCAGAATCAAAATTGCTCTGGCAATATCGCCAACCTTATTTAAGCACACAAGTCATATTTGTATGAAGTAGAATCTTAAAACTATAAACTTGTAGTTATGAGTCCATTAATTCGAGTTATTGCAAACATAAGGATTGAATTGTTTCTTTTATGAGAAAGTTGATTATATTATGAAACGTGAGTCATTAAATTATTAGCCTATATTATAAAACATGTATCATCTATTAAATAGTATTTCCTAATTTGATTAGACCTAATATTTCCTAATATGATTAGACCTACTATTTCCTAATTTGATTAGACCTAATATTTCCTAATTTGATTAGACCTAGTATTTCCTAATATGATTAGACCTACTATTTCCTAATATTTCCTAATTTGATTAGACGTAGGATTTCCTAATTTGATTAGACCTAGTATTTCGTTGTAGTTTATAAATAGGGTCTCTGTGATTATTGTTAAATTGTAACAAACAGAATCATAAACGAAAATTTGTAAGGCTTGTAATCGAGTTGTTGATCGTATTGTTTTGGCAAGTTAATATTGTTAGATTAGTTTACAATAGGTACGATGATGTTGGGGTCACAAGTTGCGACTCAAACAAGGAGAATTGGGATGATATATCCACCTCCGGATATTAGGAATATTGTTGACAAAACATCTGCGTTCGTTGCGAAGAACGGTCCAGATTTTGAAAAAAGAATTATGGCCACCAACATCAAATTGAATTTTCTACATTCCTCAGACCCTTACCATGCCTATTATCAGCATCGTCTATCTCAAGCGCGCTCTCAGAATCAGTCTTCTGATTCCATTGTTACTGAGTCGACGACACCTGCGCCAGAGAGCCCTCAGGGTAACGATAATGCTGTAAGGATTCCCGAAGTTCCCGCCCCGCCTGAGTACACCGTAAGGATTCCCGAAGGAATTACTGAAGAGGAATTGGATATCATCAAGCTCACTGCTCAGTTTGTAGCTCGCAATGGAAAACCGTTTTTGTCAGGATTGAGCAGCAGGGAGATGAATAATCCCCAGTTTGATTTTCTCAAGCCCACTCATAGCATGTTCATGTTTTTCACATCACTTGCCGATGCTTACTCGAAAGTTCTGATGCCTCCGGCTAAGTTGAATGAGAAGTTGACAAGTAATGTAGCAGACAAGACAACAGTCCTTGAAAGGTGCCTTCATAGGCTGGAATGGGAAAGGTCCCAAGAGCAGGCTCGCCAAAAAGCTGAGAATGAAATTGAGCAGGAGCGAGTGCAGATGGCTATGATTGACTGGCATGATTTTGTTGTTGTCGAGTCTATAGATTTTGCAGATAACGAAGATGAGGAGATGCCACCTCCCATGACTCTAAAGGAGGTTTTTAGGGGGAGCAAGATATCGACTATTGAGGAAGATGAGATTGTTGAGCCTGAGAAAGAGGTAGACATGGAGATGGATGAAGAAGAGGTGCAATTAGTTGAAGAGGGCATCCCTGAGGAACAGGAAGCTCCCATGAGAATTGTGAAGAATTGGAAGAGGCCCGAGGACAGAATTCCTGCTGAAAGAGATCCAACTAAGTATGTTGTATCTCCAATTACGAGTGAGCTAATTCCAATCAGTGAAATGTCCGAACATATGAGGATATCTCTCATTGATCCGAAATACAAGGAGCAAAAGGACCGAATGTTCGCTAAGATCAAGGAGACCACTCTTGCCCAGGATGATGAGATTTCTCGAAATATTGTTACTCTCGCTACAACCCGTCCTGATATATTTGGTACCACAGAGGAAGAGGTATCTAGTGCCGTCAGTGCAGAAATTGAGAAAAAGAAAGACGAGCAACCAAAGCAGGTTATATGGGACGGCCATACTGGTCCTGCTGCGCCCCCTCCTCCTAGACATGGTTTCCCCTCAGTCCGCCCAATTCCTCCCCCACCTGGACTTCAACTGAATATGCCTCACCCACCTAGCGTTGTCCAGTACTCGACTCCAGCAGGTGGCGTGCTTGCACCTCCTCCGCCCAAACTGCCTATGGTGAACATGATTCCTTCTGTTAGGCCTCCAGCCCCCCCAACTCAAATGATGCCTGGACAGCAACAGTTTATGGTAAATCGACCCCCGATGCATGCATCAATGTCAATGAATCAGCAAGGTATACCTATGCAGATGTTGCAGCCAGGCATGCCTATGGCACCTCCACCTCCAATGCATCAGGAAATGCCTCCACTTCCTGATGAACCAGAGCCCAAAAGGCAAAAACTTGACGATTCTTGGCTGATTCCTGAAGACCAATTCTTGGCCCAACATTCAGGCCCTGCACGTATTACTATAGCTGTCCCAAATGTCAATGATGGAAGTCTTAAAGGTCAGTCACTGGAGATGATGGTGCAATCCCTTTCTGAGACTGTTGCCAGTTTGAAAGAGAAAATTGCTGGGGAAACTCAGCTTCCTTCAAATAAGCAAAAGCTGAGTGGAAAGTCTGGATTCCTCAAGGATAATTTGTCTCTTGCAAACTACAATGTTATGCCAGGAGAAACACTTACCCTTTCACTGAGGGAGCGTGGTGGTAGGAAACGATGTGTTAGCTAGTCTGTCCCAGGTTGCTCATCTCCGAGGTTTAACGGAAGTCAAATAGTGCTATAGCCTATAACAAATTCATCATGTACTTGTTTGAATTACTAGCAAATAATTACGTTAAGTTAAAATTTATTAATTGTCTATATTTTTTAACAACATTCGTCTTCTTGTATCTTCTTGGTCGTCTATTTCTGTCTATTTTTTCCAAGTCTATTTTTTCTGTCATATTTTTTAAGTTTCAACGATTTAAGTGAAAGAACCAGACGTAAAAATCCATTTATAGAACTACACAAATAAAGGAGAAACACTTTGTACCTCTGCATCAAGACCAAAAATGTTTTTTTCTGATGGCATCCTTCAGGTGGGCTCGCTCCAGAGCTTCCCAAAGGTCAGCATCAGAATGTTCACTAACAGGATCAAGATTAAAGCGACAGCTCCTGAAAAAAAAGTATTGTTAACTATTTATTTAATTAATACTAATAATAGAAAAGAAAAGGAAGATATATCAGGAAAATATGTAATGCACGTGCTTTCCTACTTAAATTACTATGCATTCATTCACTTACCAGAGAAAAAACCGGTGTTTGTGGTATGATACTTAAAACTTGACGCAGATCCATCAATCCAAATTTCCGAACACTGTAATCATCTATCAATATCCTTCCACTTTCAAGTTCAACAATTCTGAATAAATGCATTAAGCATGCTGGACTTCCCTGCACCAGTTCTGCCAACAATCCCTACCTTCTCGGATGGAGAAATAGTGAATGACAGTCCACGAACCGGGGGAATTCCAGGTCTATAACGTTAAAAAAACGTTTTCGACGTTTATCGATTCATGTGAAGGCCATCCTGGTGGAGGACGATTGCCTTCAATGACATCTGGTGCCTCAGAAGGTAGGTCCATATATGTACCAACACGCTCAACGGCATTGAGACTTTTTTCTGCTCTACTTGCTTGCCTCAAAACATTGCTTAATAAAGTTGTGATATTTAAGGTATTACTGAGAAGAAGGCCCATTGTAGATGCAAATTCAAGTTGATTTTCTACTTTCCCATTTTGCATGACAGCGAAGGTAGCTGTCAAGTGTCAACCAGATCATGATACCTCCAAGTGTTTTAAGTCTTATGGTAAGCCAACTATTGGAACTTACATTGGCCAGAGTGAATCTAATATTATTGTCCATAGAATTCCCATTAATCCTTCCCATTCGTTCATATGCCTTATATGCACGAATAGTTGATAATCATTTAATGCTTCTCCGAACTCTGCGTACACAGGAGATCTAGTAATAGAATCTAGTCGTTTTACTTCACGCAATGTGCCTGTAAAATTGTGCAACAGTTAGTTCTTTTGGCATCTAAAACTTCTAGAATTAAAACAAAATAGGTTACAGATATAGTGCATAATACATGATTGGCATAAGTGCACCAAATTTACACCCTATGAAAATAAAGCTTTATTCTGTCATGATCAGGGTACAAGCAAGGATAATATGGCAGGGAATAATCAAGGACAGCCACTACAGTCCAAGAAGACAGCAGGAAATTACCAAGCAAGCAAGGACACATCAGGATAATTCTGTTATTTGAGAATGATGTAATTTACATTTTTCAGTGTTATGCATTTCAATTACAAAGTCCTTATATAAGGCACATGTATGGATATTTTTACAATCAATGAAAAGTATCTATTGCTTCACTCTTCTTTCTGAAACTTCTTTCTTCTATCCCTTCCCATCTCTATCTTCTGCATTCTTTAGCCATCTTCCTCCATTTCTGCTGTAATTCTGAGCTTCTTCCCCATCTCCATCCTTTCCTTAGTTGCTGTAAGTTCCAGACCTAGAATATCCTGACATTTGGTATCAGCTTTTCGATCTTGCAACCTCCCTCCACCCTTCCTTAGCAACCAAACCTACACCATGGCCAAAAATAACCAGAATAAGAACAATCAATCCATAGTTGATGACATTCAACTCTTACAAGCCCAGCTCCAAAACATGCAAGAAACAAATGCATTAAGAGACACTCACATTCAAACCCTATCCGAGGACATGAGAGTGTTAAAAGATAGCCAAGCTGAATCTGCTAAGATTCAACAAACAATTTTTGAATCTCTCCAATCTTTCATTCAGACCCAACATCAAACACCTTCTACCTCACCCTCCAGTTCACTCCAACAACAACCTTCCCTGAACCCTGAAAAACGACCAGTGGAAACACCACCACCACCACCTTCTCCCTCCCGACAACCACCCATCCTCCAACCTCCTCCTTTGCAAACAGCCCAGCCACCACCTCCGGACAATAGACCTCCCTTATTGACCACCCCCAGACCACAACAATATCCTCCCTACCAAGCTGAATCATCTAACACAATACACCTCCACCACAAAACAGATGGGTCCAACAATTTGGGTACTCACACAAAGCCCAAAATTACTTTTCCCACCTTCGACGGATCGAATGCTCGATCTTGGTTGAGAAAGTGTATGAGATATTTCTCCTTAAACAATGTCCATGAAAGCCAGTTCTTGAACTTGGCTGGAATGCATTTTGAGGGCAAAGCTGACATTTGGCTTGATGCTTATCTTAAACTATGCCCTCAATCTACTTGGTTACAGTTCACAAAGGCTTTGGAGGAAAGGTTTGATGAACTGAAACCTGCTAACATCATAGCAGAGTTCAACAAGTTGACACAAAACTCATCTGTATATGACTATATAGATCGATTTGAGGAAATGCAGGGTTCAATGATTTCATTAGGCAGAGTGGCCGATGAATTATACTGGGTTAGCAGTTTCACTAGTGGACTGAAAGAAGAAATCCAAGATGGGCTTAAATTATTCAAGCCCCAAACATTGCCACAAGCTTTTGAATTGGCCAGAAATTTTGAAAAACAGTTAGGAACTCTTACCTCCAAATTCAAACCTGCACCATACAAAAACTTCAAAACACAATTCCAACCCAGCCACAAAACCACCCACAACCATCAGCCATTCCAAGCCACCCCACAGCCATTCCAGAACACACACACAAACCCAAACCCTGTCCATCAGCAACAACTTCCACCTAGGAAGATGTTGACAGCAGCTCAAATGCAAGCTAGGAGAGATAAAAATCTCTGTTATAATTGTGATGAAGTATTTGTTCCAGGTCACAAATGCACACAGAGAACTCTGTATTTAATGATGTCAGATGAAGAAGAAAGATTGGCATCAAAGGAGGACTTTGAACAAGTGCCTCCTGAAATTGAGGAGCTTCAACAGGAAGAAGAAGCAGAAGTCTCTATCCATGCTTTGACAGGACCAAATAAGCTCTCAACATTTAGGCTGCAAGGATCCAATGGCAAGCATACTGTGCATATACTGGTAGACACTGGAAGCACACATACCTTTTTGGATAAAGGCACTGCCCATAAACTCCAACTACCAATGACTGAAGCTCCACCACTAATGGTGAATGTTGCAAATGGAGAGAAACTTTGCAGCTCACTAGTATGCAAGAACTTCACTTGGAAAATACAAGGCCACATATTCCAAGCTGATGTTAGGATACTCAACTTAGGAGCATGTGAAATGGTAATAGGAGTAGACTGGTTGAATCTTTACAGTCCAGTGGAGCTTGATTTCAAAGCCATGAAACTCACCCTCACAGTTGCAGGCAAGAAAGTGACATTGCAGGCTGCCACAATTAAGTCTGATGCACAACTTATTGGTGCTAAACAACTGTCCAAATGGATTAATAATCCAAACACCTCATCAATCTCTCAGCTATTTTCCATTCAGCCTACACCTAATATCCAGCCCCCAGTTATTGATCACCAAGGCAGTCCTGAAATTACACAACTCCTACTTCAATTCCAGGATGTTTTCCTACCACCTCAAGACTTACCTCCCCCAAGGCTTACTGATCACAAAATCACTCTTAAGCCTGATGCCATTCCCAGAAAGTTTCCACCATATAGACACTCACACATACAGAAAAAAGAAATTGAGAATATTGTATCTGACCTCCTTTCCTCTGGCTTCATCCAAAAATCCAACTCAGCCTTTGCCTCCCCTGTTATCCTAGTAAAGAAGAAAGATGGTTCATGGAGATTTTGTGTTGACTATAGATACTTAAATGAGCTCACCTTAAAACATGATTTCCCCATCCCCCTGGTTGATGATCTCCTTGATGAATTGAGTAGTGCAACTGTGTTTTCTAAACTAGATTTGAGATCAGGGTATTATCAAATTAGGATGAGCTCTAATGATATTCACAAAACAGCTTTTAAAACACATGAGGGGCATTATGAATTCCTTGTTATGCCTTTTGGATTAGCAAATGCCCCTGCAACTTTTCAATCAATTATGAATGATGTTTTCAGTTCTTACCTAAGAAAGTTTGTCCTTGTATTCTTTGATGATATTTTAATCTATAGCAGGGATATTCACAGTCACTACAAGCACTTATATCAGGTTTTGATGCTACTGAGATCACACAAACTTTTTGCAAAACCTTCCAAGTGTGCTTTTGAGAGATCTCACATTGAATACTTGGGACATACAATATCTGCTGAGGGTGTCCAGGCTGATGCAACAAAGATTGAGGCAATGACTACATGGCCCCAACCTACAACAATCAAATCTTTAAGGGGGTTCTTAGGTTTAACAGGGTATTACAGGAAATTTGTCAAGAATTATGCAATTCTTGCCAAACCATTGACTACCTTACTGAAGAAAGACTCCTTTGTGTGGACTGACCCTGCTACATTAGCTTTTAACACACTTAAAGAAGCTATGTCATGTACACCTGTCTTAGCTTTGCCTGATTTTAACATCCCTTTTGTTGTGGAAACAGATGCTTCAGGGCAAGGATATGGTGCAGTTCTTATGCAGTCCCAAAGGCCCCTATCTTATATAAGCAAAGCTTGGAACTCTCTACAACTGGGACTGTCAGTTTATGAGAAAGAATTGTTGGCCATTGTTCTAGCAATTACAAAATGGAGGCACTACTTGATGACTGGAAGATTTATCATAAGGACTGATCAACAAGCCCTTAAACACCTTTTGGAGCAGAAAGTCACAACTTATCTGCAACAAAAAGCAGTATCTAAGTTGCTTGGCTTGGACTACATCATACAGTATAAGAAGGGTAAGGAGAATATGGTAGCTGATGCCCTGTCAAGGAGAGAACACTGCCAAGCTGATCTCCAGGCTATATCTGTAGTCCACCCCAATTGGATGACTGAGATCATGGGGACATACCTGAAGGATAATGCTATACAGCATATACTGGCAGCAATTGTGATCAGACCTGAAGAATTCCCTGATTACTCATATAAAGAGGGTGTCCTAAGGTACAAAAACAGGATAGTCATGGGGGATGATCAAGAAATGAGGCAGAAAGTCATCTCAGCACTCCATGATTCAGCTGCAGGGGGTCATTCAGGTATTGCAGTCACATACTCTAATGTCAAAACCTTGTTCTACTGGAAGGGATTAAGGAATGATATTGCTCAGTATGTCACCTCTTGTGTAGTCTGCCAAAGAAACAAGAGTGAAAAGGTAGCATATCCAGGTTTATTACAACCTCTTAATATTCCAGAGCAAGCATGGAGTGAAATATCCATGGATTTTATTGAAGGTCTGCCTCATTCTCAAAAGAAGGATAGCATCTTAGTAGTGGTGGATAGATACACTAAGTATGCACACTTTATTGCTTTATCTCACCCTTATAATGCACACATGGTAGCTCAGTTGTTCCTAGATAGTGTGTATAAACTACATGGCATGCCTAATCACATTGTGTCTGATAGAGACAAGATGTTCTTAAGTGCATTCTGGAGTGAGCTCTTCACAAAATTAGGCACAAAACTGCACTATAGCACTTCTTATCATCCACAGAGTGATGGCCAAACTGAGAGGGTTAACCAGTGCCTTGAGAGCTATTTAAGATGCATGTGTAGTGACAGGCCACAGGACTGGCATAAATGGCTTCCATTAGCTGAATTTTGGTACAATACTAACTTCCATTCCAGCTTAAAAATGACCCCATTTGAAGCATTATATGGATATAAACCACCACTGTTAGCTGGCTCACCATATATGCAACAATTGCAAACTGAAGCCAGACAAGTCATTGAGGAAAGGAAAAAGATATCTGAGCTAATTAAAGAGAATCTGAGGCAGAGCCAAGAAAGGATGAAAAGGTTTGCTGATTCTAAAAGGACAGAAAGAGTGTTTCAGATTGGAGATATGGTGTATCTCAAATTGCAACCTTATAGACAGAACACATTGTCCTTGAGGAGGAATTTGAAGTTAGCTGCCAGATTTTATGGTCCATTTGAGATTTTATGGCAATTTTAGGCAAAAGAACTATCAAAAGAGGCCATATCTACATTTATCAGCTGCTCATTCAATGGAGCCACTCTGCTGCTAACCAAGCCACATGGGAAGATTATCATCATATCTGGAAAAAATTTCCAGCTTTCCTTGGGGTCAAGGAAAATCTTAGGAGAGGGGAATGTCATGATCAGGGTACAAGCAAGGATAATATGGCAGGGAATAATCAAGGACAGCCACTACAGTCCAAGAAGACAGCAGGAAATTACCAAGCAAGCAAGGACACATCAGGATAATTCTGTTATTTGAGAATGATGTAATTTACATTTTTCAGTGTTATGCATTTCAATTACAAAGTCCTTATATAAGGCACATGTATGGATATTTTTACAATCAATGAAAAGTATCTATTGCTTCACTCTTCTTTCTGAAACTTCTTTCTTCTATCCCTTCCCATCTCTATCTTCTGCATTCTTTAGCCATCTTCCTCCATTTCTGCTGTAATTCTGAGCTTCTTCCCCATCTCCATCCTTTCCTTAGTTGCTGTAAGTTCCAGACCTAGAATATCCTGACATATTCACACATGAATACATTATATAAGTAAAAATATTCTGGCTAAATAAAAATCACTTTCTTTTCATGTGATCTTATAATGAAAAATCTAAACTGAAGTAAGAAAGACTAAAAATACTGTGACATAAGGTTACTAGATACCCTAGACATCTTCACTATTCTAAGTGGATATGTGACTACTTTTTGGACGATGGAAGAAACCCTAGGAGGAAGCTTCATATAATAGATGATGAATCCTAAGACTAGGAGAAAATAACAAGATGAGTAACAACTTAGCAACAGATACATTTCAGTTCCCTCCCAATGCTTAAGTTTTTTGCAGCTTGATTTTCTCTAGCGGTTTAGGGTCAAACAACCTAGACTCCCTCTACATTGTTACTATCATCTTAGATGATTCGATCTTGGGTTTTTAGTACATCAATTTCATTTTGTAGAGACTAGAATAAGAATTGTTAAGGCTGTCGTATGTTCATTATCATAAGCAATAGTTGATGCTACTAAACTTTCTCATATCAGGCTCCTAAGAGCAAGCTACAACACGTTGACTGCACCTTAAGATATCCTAATATCCACATATCTATATCTCATTGTTCTCTAATATGTGGGGTGTGTGCATGAGAGATAAGGAGAGATAGAGAGAATGTGAACTAGACCTGGTAATACAGGTAGGCTGCATAAAATAAGATTAGGAGTGGCATTATGGCCCAGCGGGATACGGTACTGACAACCCCTATCAGAATGAAAGTTGACAGAAGCTGCCGGACTTGAGTTAAAAACATATTAACCAAATTTGCAACACTCCGATCAATGTCATTGAGATCCTTGGCAAATCTGTTCATTAGGGTTGGTGTGGGAAAACAACATCGGAGCTTTGAGTATAGATTGTAGCATGGAATCGTGAAGTCTCTTTACTGCATTCAGGCTTGATATTATCAGCCAAAAAGAGTTTGCTAATGTCACTATGACCTGTTTCATGAAGGAGGAATGAAATTAACTAACAAAATCAACATTTTTAACAAAATGTCATCAAGAATGTAATAACAAGGGATAAGCTATGCATATAAAAAAAGCGAAGTCAAATGAATTATGCCTTTTGGGCTAAGGAATTCATACAAATTTGTTAGGAAAGATGGACATCTGAAGTCCAATTATTCAAGCACATACCTGCCCCAAAGAAAGAGGAGCATAGACAAATATGTAAAATTCAGGTTGATAATTGCTTGAACTACTTTGGTTTGTCCAGACACTTAACCATATGCTGCTCAGAACACGTAGTATTTCTGTTGATACATAGCAGATGAACAATACCATGACAACCCATAAACCTCACATAGCAGTTTTGTACCTGAAAATCAGAAAGGGGAAAACCATGAGCATCGTGAAATATGAAATAACATGTTACAATACTGCTGTATGATAGTACTCAACCTTGTGGCTGTCAGAGGTACAAGGATTATTCAGTGCAGCTTCTATGGGTAGCATATCATTTTTTCTTTTGGCATACCACATATGTGAGCACAATCACACTATAGAAGCATAATCCGTTGCTTACAACTCAATATACATAACAAATATCTAATTGATGTCTATGGGGATATTTGAGAATGGTTAAGAGGTTCCGCACAATCTCAAACACACATTTAATATTAGGATCATAAAGGTACGGTTATAACCTCATTAAAACATTCCAGTTAACAACACCAGTCTCTCGTTCTTCATTATGCAGATCAGTCTCATTTATATCTTCTTCAATACGGTCTTTCAGTTTCCCTGCATTCTCCATTAGTTTCTGGAAATAAGAGCCACTCATCGAAAGCTCGTCAAAAGTTCCCTGCTCTTTTATCATGCCCTCGGAGATGAAAATGATACTATCCACGTGAGGAAGGAAGTGTACCTGGAATCAAAAACACATATCTATATATATATATATATATATCCTATATATAACATTAATAGTTCAAACTTTATCTGAAAAAATGTTGTCTTCTAGTATGTTAGCCTAAAAGCAGAAATAGTGTAACAAATAGCCGTGTAAATCTCACCGTAGCATTGTGAATCCAAGAAATCTGAGAACATAAGCAATGCTGCCGTCAATAGTTCATATTCTTGCTATTTTTTCCATTAACAAAAAATCTAATCTTTACCAATTTCATCAACCTAAATAAAGTTTTGCTACAAAATCCCCATAAAAATCAAATCTTTTGGAATTCCATCGACCTAAACGACCCCTTTTTTGTAATTTTCTTGCAATTGTTTTCAAAAAAAATCCAATCTTTACCAATTTTATTAACCTAAATTTCAGAAAAAAGTTGTTATTTACCTATTTAACAATCTAAACAACTATATTGGGCAACACTATACACACACCAGAATAGTGATTTACTATTAGTGGAAATGACCATTTTGTCCCTCCCATTTATGTTCCTCATTTACTACATTTCTAAATAGGGGGGGCAGAATAGTAATTTCCAGCTACAGGAAATCACTATTCTGGTGTGTGTATAACAGATCAGAACTATATTTAAGGCTTATTTTCTTTTGGCCCCCTAAAGTATACACGCGCTTGCGGGGGGCCTCCCAAACTTTACTACTTTTCAAAATAGGGTCTAAACTATCATTCTTTTCAATTTACCTTTTAAAATGTCAAATCCAAATTAAATTTCATTTTAAAAGAAGGGCAAATTTGAAATAATACACTTATTAATTTTTTGAGCACTTTTTAATATTAACAAAACTATATTTTTCAAATTAACCCCACCATCTTTCTCATACCCCACCCCACCCCCATACCCCTACCCCACCCGATTGCCTAGTGGAAACTCATTTGGAATTTTCCCTTCAACCTCAAACAGAGAAAACAGCTTCTCCAATCTCCTCTACCGGAGCAAAATTACTCTGTTTAAAAAAATAAAAATAAATAACTTTGAAAAAAACTATTTTGTTATGAATATTTGATGATGATTATATTCGCATATAATAAAGGATTTTCTAGTGTCATACGAACTAATAAACTTTATAAATTTATTTGAAGGTCGAGTATTATCTCAATTGGTTAGAGACTCGTGCTGATAACGTGTTATAAATAAAATACAACTAGCCGTTTGTGCACAGTCCAGCCTGTGCGAACTCGTTCTCCTTATACAGTTAATTTTTTTGTACAATTAATTAGATATTGTTGAAATTATGTAACATATACATAAGAAAGCACAAAAGAGATTATATACAATAGAAATATTAATTAAAAAATACATAGGTGCATGACTATTATATACAAAAAAATATACAATTATGTTTTACAATATGGCCACATAAGAATCTACACTAAATATGAAATCATACATTAGTCAAATACATTTTTGCATTGAACGTCTGAAAAACATCTTGTGATAGCTCTACATTCATCTCTATATTTGAGATGATCATAGAAAAAGGCAACTATTGGGTCTTCGCGTGATCATTGATGAGCTAACATCATCGTTCCACGGAATTAGGAGCTCGCTCGGAACGAAGACACACTCTTCTTAGTCAAGACCTCTAGTTCACCTCCTCTGCAAAGCTCATTCATCGACCGAACATCCACCCTTCCGGTACATAATAGAGGTCAGTTTGATCTTCAATCTAGACAATAATCGATCATGCGAACAAAGAAGCATAAAACCACATCTTCTCACAATATATAATCAGTTGATGAGGCCTATTTTGACTCTGTTGTGGTACTCAATTTGTTGACAACTAATATCATTGCTAAAACTTACATCATTTACACAGGTAACAGAATGTTGTAACACTGTCCAGCTTATAGAATGGAGCTTTTTACACAACGAAGATCCTAAACAATCCTTGATAGTGTCAAACCTGAGCTATAGAACCAACATAAATGAATTACAATATAATCACAGGGATGAAATTTTGCAAACTTAGAAATAGTGAAAGGATCAACAACTCTTCGCCACTGATATGTATCTTGGCCGATTGAAAATATACATTATCAAGATATGGACGCAAAGAAACTCGTAAGTGCAGAAGTAACTATGATGCATAAGAAGGGAAATATGTTGTCAAAGTAAAAATAGGCACGTCTCAACAGTGAGCACTCCTACTTAGTTGCAAGACTACATCAGATGTAAAAGTATAAATTATTAAATTGGAGTCACTAAAAACAAAAATAAAAACAAAATCCTGGAGATGGTGTTCATGAATGGTAGATATTTGAATAAAGTTGAGTAATACCGTCATTTAGGAGTCCTCACAGATCACCAAGAAAGCAACCAACACAAATCAACTTTGTTACACCCAAGCTCCACAGTTCCAAACCAAACCGGACAAATACTTATCCCACTAAATATATAATTGACTATATGAATATCATGTCTCCATATGACTAAATAGATTACATTTCACACAATATGCTTCGAAAAAAACACCCTCAGTGGCATACACAATTATTTAAATCCAACAGAGAAAACACATGCAATATGAACACACACGAAACATAATCAATAAAACATAAAATAGCATGAGGACAATAATAACAGATTAACAAACTCCCTCGGAATAACTTTTTTAACTTCATAAACACCTTGAAATATATAGATATAATATTACTCAAAAACTCGATCAAACATTTTATCAAATAGGTTGCAAACAAATATAATTGACATGGTACTTAAAATACTGTACTTTCTTCTTTTTCATAATTTGATATGTCAAAAAGGTATTGAGTTTTCTCAAATATCCAAAGCTCGTCAGATTTTTTAAGCTGATAATAGAATGAATTCAAAATTTTGTATATGGCAAAGTTAGTACTGCTGCTCGTCAAATTTCTAAGCTAATAATGGAATGGATTTTCATGAAACTAATGGCATGGATTTTGTGAACTTCGCAATATTCAGTTAACTAAATGGAACGTGCTGCTTCTAGGGTAAATCTCAAAACCTCGCATACCTACATCAACCTAATCCACTGTATATTTCATTAACTAAAAAATTTGCAGCCACAATAGCAGTGACTTCTTGGTTCTTCAGACCAGCAATCACTGATTGCATATTTTTAACAACACGTTCGGACAAAATCATATGCAAAAACATCTTTTAATAAGCACACCAACATATCAAAAGTAACACCATTTTGCGCTAGACAAATTTAAATGATGATAATTGATATACACAAAGTTTACTGTCAAGAATAAACCTTCATGCTAAAAAACTAATCACAAAAAATGATGAGGCATATTCAAGGAACAAACCGTTCAATGTGATTTCATCCATTCTAGCAAAGGTTTTTCGGTACTCTTAGGATCATAACTATCCCAATTCCTAATTAAGGAAATCAGGCTACACACCACGCAAAGTCAGTTGTTGGCACTTTGTATAGTGTTGACGTCATTTGCCAAACATAATGGTCTGAAAGACTTTCAGGTTATGACTAACAGTATGCATCTGTCTCTTTACTCTTTCCGAAGTGGACCATTCAACACAGTGCTCACAAGATTGAGCATAAACCTCCAAGTTTTTTAACCAGTATGCAATTCCATAGTTGGAAGTAATTTCACTAAATTTTCCAATATGACTTCTATTAGCCAGCATTAGTATAGCAGAGGCCGGAACAAAAACATAATGCAAACGGTGGTTCATGCAAGAACATGAAACTTATACAATGGAAAATTTGGTTAATTGACTAAATCTAAAAATGATACTAACATCAAAAGAAGTCAGATAAAAGGATGAAAATAGAAAGCAAAACATCGATAACTGAGGTTCATATTGCATAATGATGGCATACCTCATGAGGGCCTCCTGGATTGTGACTTTTTGTTCAATGATGAACCATTTGCTTTGGATCCCTACATGATAAAAAACAGGCCAGAGTTATTGGTTTTCCCACCGAAGGAAAAAGAATAAATTAATTATCATTGCTTCTGACTACTACTTACATCTGGTCCAACTCGATCACGTATAACACATGATACAGCAGGGGTAGACAATAATCGTTTCTGAGTTCTGACCAACCCAAACCCGCCTTACTCGATTTGCAGCATACATACATTTTGAAAATGATCTGAGAATTTCACCATACTTATCAAGAGTGAACAGAGGTTTAAATGTGAAAAATTGTCCTAGTTTTACTAACACAGTGCACACCTTAAATTGGGTGCCTCGCAACTTGCATACAAAAATTATAACTTCCAATTAGTAAAAAATAAATCGTAGTATAAAAATATTAATGAAAGCATAATTAATCCAACTTCACATACCCTAAGCTGCAAAAAAGAAAAAATTCCTCCACCTCAAAATATGTTCTAGTTTTGAATTTTGAACTAAAACACTTGCGTGTATATAAGTGAAAATATACTAAAGTCAACCTATTTTACTATTAAAACTACCTATATTTCAATTCAATAGGGAGTTTTCAATTAGCAATAAACTTAGTAATTTCAATTGAAACACATAACTTTTTTAATTGAAATAATAAATCAGATCCAGAGAAAAATAAAATATAGGTGCCAAATAAGACATATGCGAGAGGGAAAATTGTTAAAATTAGGATTGAGAAAATGCTTGATTCCATATTCATGGAAATGGAATTTGACTTACGGTTAATTGCTCTCAACTCATTCAACTAAATGAAGGGAGCACACAGTAAAGGAGTAACTGTGGAGAATGGAGATTGGAGACCAGGAAAAATAGAAGTTTTTGAAGTTAACGGGTTTTCTAAACTGCTAGAACGTGGGGCTTCAATTTTGAGTAAAAAATAACTGGCAATTCATCCCTTCATGTATTATATATGGAGTAGATATATGGAGTAGATTCATGTATTATATATGGAGTAGATATAGAATGAAACAAGAGGGAGATAGTATTATTATTCTCTTCAAATGTACATTACAACATAGGAAGAAACCATCTATTTATAGGCTTACTCTAATAGCTAACATTTTATGAGCCTTCAATAGGAATATACCAAAGGTCAAACATATTTAGTGCTATGTTTTATTGCTAGTAAAAGACATCCACAAATATT
This sequence comes from Echium plantagineum, assembly GCA_003412495.2. Lineage (NCBI taxonomy): Eukaryota > Viridiplantae > Streptophyta > Magnoliopsida > Boraginales > Boraginaceae > Echium > Echium plantagineum. Next base: position 85,051 of record QFAX02000455.1, read on the forward strand.
CATGACACTCCCCCTTGGATGTCTATTAATCAAGAACATGCCTCGTTAAAACCTTACTAGGAAAAACCTTATCGGAAAAACCCTAGTGAAGGAAAAAGAGTGCACTATCCCTAATATAAGCATGCAATGTTGCCTCATTAAAACCTTGATAGGAAAACCCTTTTGGGACAAAACCTATATCAAGGAAAAAGAGTACAACGCGTATTTAACTCCCCCTTATGAATGCATCATATCACATCCTTCAATCGACGAAGTCCCATGCCCTTTGATAATTTCTCGAACGTTGAAGTAGGAAGTGACTTAGTAAAAATATCTGCCAAGTTCTCACATGAACTGATTTGTTGAACATCAATTTCACCATTATTTTGCAGATCATGGGTAAAAGAATTTTGGTGAAATATGTTTTGTTCTATCTCCCTTGATTTATCCTCCCTTTAGTTGTGCAATACATGCAGAATTATCCTCATACATTGTAGTTGGAGCTAATTTTTCAAATGATAATCCAGTATACGCATATAATGTTGCCTCATTAAAACCTCGATAGGAAAACCCGTTTTGGGACAAAACCTGGTTCAAGGAAAAAGAGTACAACGCGTACGAACTCCCCCTCATGACCACATCATTTTACATCATTGAGTTAAAGTAGTCTCATACCTTGGATGATCTTTCAAACGTTGAGGTAGAGAGTAATTTAGTGACAACATCTTCTAAATTGTCACATGAACCGATATAACATCCGTTATCCATAAAGAAGAACTTTGATGATATATGTTTTGTTATATCCCATTTGATACATCCTTATTCAGTTGTGTCACTCAAGGTCAATGGGACCAATTTTCATATTATAAAACACAAGTAATATGATCTTGTAGATCAAATTTATCAATCAAACGCATTCACGATTTTCTTCGTGTATTTAAAATTTATGTGTGTTTAGGTGATATTGTTAATATAGTGTTTCATAAAACTCAGTGAAACATATCAGCCCCAAATATTCACCTTGTATGTGATCTTTCAATATATCACTTCTTTAGTATATATTATATGGTACTTCAGGACCAAATAATTCTTTTGCATTTTCTCTTCATATTAATAATGCGCATTTATTCATATCTAATGATGTATAACATTTCATGTGCTCAATGAAACATATCAATAATATTTTATAGCAAATTTGTTCTTCAATAAATTTATTATTTTATAACATTTCATGTGCTCAATGAAACATATCAATGAACATGTTGTAAACTCCCAGTTGATTGTTAGGGGGCATGTTGTAGTACATGCATACACCCTTAATTGGTTGTTGGGAAATGTTATACTACGTGCAGTTACACATGTTCCGCATCAAACCGAAAAGTTATCATACAACTCCCCTTATATACTTGGTTTGGTCAGAAATCAAATGTAATACCCTTGAAATTAGACCGTGCATCGTATAATTACAACAATATGCACGATGGATAAGTGATTCGAATTTTCATCATACCTATAAGGTATAGACATCTATATACTCGGAAATAATAATTTTCCGTTGTAATGTATCAATGTTTTCAACATTGAGGGGGAGAGAATATACAACTGGAAAATAATTTAGTAATATCCTTATATGATCCTCAAAATGAGTAAATATGAACTGGAAGTTTAGGAGATAATACCAGAAGTTCAAAGGATAAATATGAACAAGAAGCTCAAAGGACATTTATGAACTACAAGTTCACTACCAAACAAATTTCTGACTTCAAAATAATAATGAAATTGTATACCCGTTGTAAAGCTCAAGTTAGAGTGAAGGTTCCTGAAGAACCATTATATATCGAATAGTTCCACCATCTGAAATCTAAAATAATAAATATTTGATGATGGTCTAGAAGATGAACACCTCCAGAAGAGATAAATGATTAATATATCTCATGAATAAGTTAAAAGATATTATAAATGTCTGGAAGACATTTACATGCTAATATTCATGAATATAATGAGATCTCAATTATCTTGAACATGGTGGAACGAGAAAGGAAAACGAGATTGTCGACAAGAAATATGCATATAAATGAAAAACTCTATATGATGCAAGCAATATGAGGATTTAAGTCTTTAAGTGAATAGACATATATTTATGAATGACCAAATAGAAAAGACGCAATCAAGAGTAAGCTAAACTCATTGTTTAAGGTGAGAAATTTAGACATGAAGTCTAAGAAAATATGAAACGGTTACAGTTATATTGGGTGTTGTTAAACTCACTATACAATTGAGAAATTTAGACCTGAAGTCTAATGAAACATGAAATTAGTGCATTATATGTGTTAGGTAGGTACTTGTGAAAATAACTGAAGTAAGTTTTGTCACAAAATATTGGTACCCTGATGCACTAAATGATTTATACGGTGTCACAACATACCTATTGATAAAGGGTATTAAAGTTATATTTGTTTGGTAGCAACAAAATATATCTTCTTGAAAGTGCGTATATAACTTATATTAGCATGCTAAGAATATGTATACATGAAAACATGTATAAGATGTATGATGCATGAAGCACATATCTATACATTTATGGTGCCTGAAGCACATATATATGTTCCCGGGAACTTAACTCAGTTGAGTTAATATGATAAATACTTGAATAAAGTGAAAGCCATCTGGAAGATGGATTACAGTTCGAACTGCATTGTTAGACATTTTTGCATTGTCTTCCTATTCAATTTTTACGTGAATATATAAATCTATCGATAATATGTCATATATGCTTTGTTTTGCATTATTATTATATGCAACGTGATTATATGATATATTTGTTTGTTTATTATCTGGGGTCAAATGTTTGAGTTAATTTGTGTGAGTTGATGTGAATCTTACGTAATTTCATTTGATAACTTATATAATTATTATTGTTGATAACCTGAATATTCATAACATATTTGTTGTACTTATAAAATTTTGATATAAGATTACATGTTCCAAAGCTTAGCTTATTTCTGAATTAATTTTTCTAAGTAATTGATTATGCCAAATAAATCTTGATACAATCTTGACTTTATACATAATCAATGCCGAAATACTAAAACACACATGCCAAATTGTTGGTAGTGATATTGTTGATGTGGTTGAAGTTGTTTGATTTATCAATAGACAAAGCTTCATTTAGAGCTTGTTTGGCCATATGAACATCAGTTTGAAGCCTTTTCTCCCACTGACCCTTCAAGATCGAAGACGAACGAAAGGCGGATGATGAACCTCCGTCAGAGTTGCTAGTCTCATCGCTTCCATAAGCTTTCTCAGCTTCTTCTTCAAGTGAGTGTTCCAATAATTTTTAATGTCATGGTCTGTTCTTTGAGGAAGGTAAGATGCTATGGCTGCCCATTCAATTCAGTGATTATTTAATTTGTTGCAGATGGGCAGCCATAGCATCTTACCTTCCTCAAACAACAGACCATGACATTAAAAATTATTGGAACAGCCATAGCATCTTACCTTCCTCAATTATGTAAAATACATAGAAACGATCGAATACAAAGTTGCGAAAAACACATTTAAACTATGAATTTAGTGAGTACCTCTTGAAGCGAGCGTGATTGAGTGCGCAGCGGAAGAGCGACGTTGTCCCTCTCTCTAGTTAGTCCACACCAACGCAAGCTTGATTCCTTCCTTGTAGCAACTAGAGCTTGAGTGTTTTTGACAAAGATTTAACCAAGAGAAAACAATTTTCTTCCCAGGTGTGCTAATTATTTCGGCCAAAAATAGAGAGAAAAAGGGAGGAAATTTTTCTTATCGAACCCAGGACCTTTTGGTCACTGGCGAGAGCCTTTTCCACTAGGCTATCCGATTAACTCCAATGTAAATCATCATGACAACATAATAATGGTGATCTTAATCATATTAAAACCAAAACGAAACCTCCATGTAAATCATCATGACAACATAAACGAGATGATAATCACTACTACAAAATATCACTTGGCCAACCCCAGAAAAGTCACTTAGACGACACATTTAAGGGTTGGGATTAGAGGGGTCGGCCAAGTGGAACTCACTTGGACGACCTCACGCGGGGGGGTCGGCCAAGTGAGCCACTTGGACGACCTCACACGGGGGGGTCGGCTAAGTGAGCACTTGGCCGACCCCCCGTGTGAGGTCGTCCAAGTGATCACTTGGCCGACCCCCCCGTGTGGGGTCGTCCAAGTGAGCACTTGGCCGACCCCCCCGTGTGAGGTCGTCCAAGTGATTTTTTTTTTTTTTAATTAATATTATGTGATTTTTTAATTTTTTTATATGAATATTTATACTTTATTAATTCATATAATGCTTAAGAACTATATATAAAAATTTAATAATAATTCAAAAATCATATATAATCAAACAAATTATATTTGTATCGGTTACAATATTTATTATTTCAATCGTTATTACAAAAACTACAAATAAATACTAAAAAACTAAAATATCCTAGCTTATAATAAAATAAGTAACTTTACATTAAAATAATTTAAACACTACAAATTTACATAAAATATTAGAAAAAATTTAACATCTTCTTCTCATCTACATCGATTCTTCATAATTTTTCACCTGATAGACAATAAAATAGATATCAATTAGAAAAACATGCAAAAGTAGCACTTTACAATAAAATAAATATCAATTTTTCACCTGATAGACAATAAAATAATTTAACACCTAATAATTTTTCACCTAAGACACTACAAACAATCAGGAGGAAGATCCTAATTACTCAAATCACAACTGATAGGCAGCTAAACAAATGTTTTAACAACAACAACACAGAACCAGAAGACACATTTACACTCTAGAAGGCTGTTTGAAGATCAATAGCAAGATATAGAAATTAAACAGGATGAACAAAAAAACAGAGGATGCATACACCAAGGCGGTATGAGCCAAATGTAAAAATCTTCGCATTTGCTTCCTGGACAAGCTGATCATTGAAACCTTTGGCTCGGCTAATATTTTTCACCCATGTCTTTACAATCTGTCAAATCCAATAGCATTAGTCGATTGTACATCGATTGCCACACCATAACGAGCTATATAATGTAGAATATTTGACTTGATAGGACATGAAAATAACTTATTTGATAATTGACACTTAGTATGCATGTAGTGTATAAGAATCCAGGAAGTACGGTAAACGAGTCATCACACATATAAGCATATAAGCATATTTAAACACATGGTTCATACTCCATAACTTTCCAAATTATAAGAGCATAAGTAAGAAGAACACCTGAAATTCCATCTCTTCATGCAGATAGGTTAAGCCACGAGCGTATCTTGGGCGATTATATCCAACCATTAACGAACAAGAATCCAGTCTTAAAATCAATAAGAATTACAGAGACTGGAAAATAGGAAACTGCATTAAGTTGTTCCCTACTCACGACAAAGATATCATGACATAGCGCAAAGAAAGAGTAGCTCGACTTCACCATAGTCAATTCGAAAACAGAAAATTGCAACAGAGTTTCACCTGTTGTCCTCTTCTACCAAGTTGTTTTACTGCCACATCAATCTTTAATTTTTAATCACTTGGACGACCCTCCCGCGAGGGGTCGTCCAAGTGCTACAATTTAATTTTTTTTTTTATCATTTAATCAACTTGGACGACCCTCCCGCGTGGGGTCGTCCAAGTGCTACAATTTTTTTTTTTTTTTTTAATCATTTAATCAACTTGGACGACCCTCCCGCGTGGGGTCGTCCAAGTGCTACAATTTTTTCTTTTTCTTTTTTAATTTCAAAGTAACTTAGACGACACCACATGGGGTCGTCTAAGTTCTCACTTGGCCGACCCCCCCGTTTGAGGTCGTCCAAGTGCCACTTAGACGACCCCTTTTCTCAAGGGTTGTCTAAGTGGGTGTCGTCTAAGTGACATTTTGTAGTAGTGAATGGTGGTCTTAATCATATTAAAAACACAATGTAACGTCTTCACCATTAAGCACCACTTAATACAATATTAAGTGTGTCATTTGACTTTTCCTTCTCTCATATAAACACCACTTAATACAATATTAAGTGTGTCATTTGACCATTTAAGCACCACTCAATACAATAGTAAGTGTGTGTTTTAATTCAAAAACCAAAGTTCATTTGACCTTTTCTTCTTTGACATTTACACTTTTAACCCGGAAGTTTCAATCATATTGCAAATCAAGTGCATTGTTTGTGTGTGACCTTCTAGGATCGAAATAATATTAGCCATATGTTAATAAAATATCAACCAAGTATTTTAGTAACATATAAATCATGAGCGGGCCCTAGTAAAACCATCATGACTCCTAATATATTTCGAATTCATTCCCAGCTCGTATATTATTGTCAAACATATAATATACGTATGAACTTAACTTTAAATAAGTAATCACTACGAACAATCGAATTGTTCAACGGGCATTAATTATGACGTGTCAAACACCTCATAATTCCAACACTCCCACTTGCCCTTGGACGATTACTTGTGAAGTGATTCCTTCGCATCGTGATCCCAACAATCAAGCTATGGTAAGATATGTGTCACCATACTCTTGCACCTGTAGTTTTCTCGGATACATAGATTTAATGTGATACCCAGTACGCTACTGGAGATGGCCATCTTAATCACCATTAATCTACCGAGATCCAGAATCAATCGACATAACCGATTTGTGCGAATCCCCTCTGATGTACAGGCAATGTACCAACATGTTCCAAGTATGCCCAACATATGCCTTTATAGCCTTCCTTTTACAGAAGACGGTTGACATAGTCAAAACACGCAAGTCCCATGCTAGTGCATTCCCGCCATACAGGTCTAAGAATCACCATTTAACATAAGTTCGATGAGAAGTACTTAGGACACAGTTATGTCATCTTCTAAGTTTTTCTCATGGCGGTCGAATCCAGTATCATAGCTTGGACTAGCTCCAAGATATATACACATGTGCATGACTAGAGTACACTTACTCCCTTTCTTGTCTAAGAAACGTGACCAAGACAATCATGTACATACTGATCATTACAATGTTCGATTCCAATCAGCGAACATTTGATCAGGGACAAGTTATCCCCTTGCTTCTAGGCTTAGTAGAGGGTCTCTTATTTGGGATCCTCAACCCCAAAGACCTCTCTGTTAACCTATATGACAACCTTAGAGGGGGGGTGAATAAGGTTATAGCGGAATTATAGCCTATTTTCGGATTAACAACAATATTAATATCGAAACCCCAAATACCCCTTTTATATCGATGTGTGAATACTTAAAGTAAATCACGGCACATGCAATTCTATTCAAATATAGGTAAAACACAAAGCTATCATCGGTTTAACAAATAATATATAAGCTTATGTATTTTACTTCTAGCAATTCTATGCATATAATCAAATATAGACGAGAAAGTAAAAGAGTAGGGATAGAAATGCAAACGCGATTTTAGCGAGCTTCGGTTTCCCTACGTGCTCGACCCTCGGCTTTCCAACCTCGGGATTTCGGTAAGTGATCACTAGTAAGGGGAACCCCCGGAATCCAATACAAGCAATCCACTAATCTTCTAGATAACCCAAGCTGGAAACCCAAAGCCTAACTCCAGGATTTCTACTCCTAATTCCCAATGAGGAACCCAAGAACAACCTCCTCGGATTTCACTACTCCTATCAAGTCGGATATGCAACTCCACTACCTCGAGCACTCTATGTCCTATTGCTTGAGCACTAGCCTCAACACTACGGCAATCTCCCCGATTCCTAGCTTGAGTAAGTCTCACAACACTTCGGACCCTCAAGCCTCTAGTATGAAGATCAAATCCTAACTTAATGGGATATTTCTTTATAATATAGAGATGAATGTTTTCTCCCAAATCAAATGCTCCTCAAGGAGCTACAATGAGATTACAATATATAACACAATCTTACAACTCCTTAATTGAGTGGATATGAAGTTGAATCTTGTTTTCTCTCTTGAGCAATTCAACAAACACCTTGAATGCTCCTTCTTAAACACAAACTCTAGACATAAAACTTAACCTCAATCCTAGATTAAAGTATTCAATGATAATCAAACTTGAAGCTTAATCTAGGAGAGTATTTGTGTTTGAATGAGAGATTTTAGCCTTGGAAAGATATGAAAACGTTTGTAGAAGGCATAGGATGTAATGGGGTTGAAATATGCTTGATTTGGAGCTTAAACGGTCATAAAACGACTATTTTCGAACCCCATCATGAGGCCCATCGTGACACAAAGGTCCCAATGCGTCTCACGATCAACCTACTGGAAGATTTTGGGCTCCCATCGTGATACAAATCGTGATACCCATTCCCACGATGGGTCTCACGATGACGATCTCGGAGGACGATGGAAAATCTTAAAGCTTCATTTTCCGCTTCGTTAAGACTCCGATTTTGATGATTCAAAATGCGTTGGAAAGCTCTTTTCATCCTCTTTAATAAAATGTATTCAAACCTCAGTTTTGTAAACATTTAGATTTTCAAAACGTTTCTTTTGACAAAACATACATAAAATCGTTAAAACACTTATCGTCTTTTTGTCAAAAATGATTTGGAAAATATCTCTCAAATATAATGCTTCAACTAAGATTATTTAAGAGACTTTAAGCTATGATTGAAGGCTAAATTTTACCTTTGTATGTGCTAGTGATCCATAGCTCATTCGATTAAAATCTTGATCGCTCTTGAATATCTTTGAGCTTCTTTCTTCGTTGTCCTTCGTGACCGGTGAATGATCAACTCTTAGTTTGGTCTTCATTCTTTTCTTTAAGCTTCTTTTGTCTTCAATGACTAGTGTATGGTTGGTTCTATTCTTCACACCACACTTAAGAAATTGTAAGTCCAAGTTGTATTTTGTTATTATCAAAATAGAAAAGTCGGATAATCACATATCGACTAACTCTTCATTTTGACAATAACAAAATACCTTATGTATGAGGGGTATAAGAATAATGGCAAAGTTGAATCACCCTCATCATAAGCATCAACATGTTCATGTATAAAAATATAACTTAAGCATAAGACATGTAACATGAATGAGAAACATACCGACCATATAATTAGATCAATATATGTTTGGTGCGTTGATTCTCATTTTCTTTTCTTCAATAAAGCTTGGTCCTCTTGACCGGTGTGGTTGACCTTTCATCATTGTCACCACATATATCCTTTGAGTAGCTTTATGTAAATATCACGGCAAGCATTCATCGCATATAGAATGTCAATAATCTTGTGCTTGCTAGATATGGTTCTAACATGGCTATGAAATAAATCATTTAAGTAAACATGTTAGATAGTAAATCAATGTTTAAGTCATCATTAAAACAAGGTGTTTACGAACTCATAGTCCAACACTCTCTAGAAGGCATGGATAACAATGGAATCAAAATAGAGATATATGTATGAAAGGCAGTGAAACTGGAAAAACAAACATACATATATTTGAATCAATTATTCAACATAGTCTTATCAGGACTAAACTATGACAAAATACAGAAAACATAGCTCCCACTAAACCTAACGCCATTCAAGCATATATCTAAGTCCAGCACTAGATACGTGCTTGTCATGTTTGCTCTGAGGCAAAGGTTTGGTTAATGGGTCAGCCAGGTTATCGTCTGTATGTATCTTGCATACACTCACATCACCTCGTTTCGTGATGTCACGAATGATGTGATACTTTCTGAGCACATGCTTGGAGCGGTGATGTGACCTTGGTTCCTTGGCTTGAGCAATTGCACCAGTGTTATCACAGTATAACACTACTGGCTCGTCAATGCTAGGTACAACACCAAGTTCACTCACAAACTTCTTGATCCAGCATGCTTCCTTTGCAGCTTCAGATGCTGCAACATATTCTGCCTCCGTCGTAGAATCAGGCTACTGCACCAGGACACTGCGCCACCATTAATGTAGAACATATAACCAGACTGAGATCTAGAATCATCTTTGTCGGTTTGGAAGCTCGCATCGGTGTAGCCCACAACCTGTAACTCTTTCTCTCCCCCATAGACAAGACACATGTCTTTAGTATTTCTTAAATACTTAAGAACGGCCTTCACGCCCTTCCAGTGCTCTTGTCCCGGACACGACTGATAACGACTTGTTACACTCAAAGCGTAAGAAACGTCAGGTCGTGTACAAAGCATGGCATACATGATAGATCCTATGGTAGAGGCATAAGGGATCTTATTCATCTTCTCTATTTCGATGTTGTCTGTGGGACTGTCAGCACGACTAATAGAGATGCCATGTCTCATAGGGAGATTACCTTTCTTGGAATTTTTCATATGGAATCTAATTAACACCTTATCAATATAGGTGTTTTGACTCAGTCCAATGAGTCTCTTAGATCGATCCCT